>VDFB02039132.1:0-70236 GCA_007258455.2 Sequoia sempervirens
GAGCTGGATTGTCTCGAGTTCCAAACAGCTGCTTAGATCTTCCAGGTGGAGGTACAAAATGCAGTCGATAATGCCAATTGTAGGGACATCATCCCATTTGAGCCCTACGATTCCTCATGTCTAGTGGTCAATCAGGCACCATTTTCACGAGGCGACCGCAATGAGCCCGAAGTCGAGCCTACTCCTATTGAGGATGAGAAAGCACAAGAGGTAAGTAATGAACAAACATTGGCTCAGCTCTTTGATTCAGTAGATAATGGTCTGGTAGATGAAGAAGAACCATTTGTAGATGAGGTCCACATGTTCCATCAACGGTTGAGTCCGTACTTCCTTAGGAATAGACAAGCCGGCGGACCCTTTACAACTTCTACCCCACCAAACAATTTCGCCACTCCACCCGATCCAAATGCCAATAATAACCCTAGGATTCCTGACATACCTACCCAATACCTCAACAAGAACAGTTCTCAAAACCAGTTACAAAATCAGCCCCATGGCCAATCCCAAAATCCATCTATTCAAACGAGGGTTCAACCTCCTAGTTCTGCTATAGGCCAGGCTTTTAGCACAAAAATCGAACAAATGGGTGAATATGTGGCAGAAGAGTTCAAGAAGGTAAAAATTGGCTTGTCAGCCTTCAAATTACTCAAAGTTCCTGCCGTGAGGCATGTTTTCTTCTAGGTTCTAAATGGGACTCCATGCTCTAATACGACACAAGAAACCCCATCTAGGAGAGTAACCTTTGAAGAGCTTAGGAAAGAACCGGGGATACAGGACAATACCGGAGGAAGGAACGATGTTCCCGTAAATCAGTCAACAAGTAAGCAAATTGAAAAAGAGCCGAAAAGGGCTGCCAGGCAGTTTTCTAAGGACCGGCAATTTAGGCAAGCCAAGGATACGGGCAGTGATAAGAATAAAGGTCAGATAGCTCAAATGGACACGTCTATGGGCATCCTCCAGGGGAGACCAGAAACTCCCCCTTTCCTGACTACCATTAGGGTCTTCGGGAAGAACCTGCATAACTGCTTGCTCGATTCAGGCGCGTCTGCCAACGTCATGCCTTTGACTGTCTGCAAAGCTCTTGGCATCACTCCCACACCGTCCAAGAGAAAGGTTACCCAACTGGACAAAACAGAGATCAACATCGTGGGTGAAATAAACTGCATCCCGATGCAGATTTCCGTAGACCCACGAATACAACAGGTCATTGATATCCAAGTGGCTGATATTCCTGATGCATATGGAATCATTTTAGGAAGGGAATTCACTAAGGCGCTGAATGGATACACCACCACCGACCTTTTTCACATGTGGCTGCCATGGAAGGGGCTGCCAAATCAGATCCGTATCGACCGGGAACCCCGTATGAAGTATATGATCATGGAATACAATAATCTCAGCGAGGTGTTGTTCGCCGAGACCAACTTAGAGAATTATCACCCTTTTTCCTACCAAAATGAGCTTGAGCTTCAGGAAGAACGTGCAGATGAATTATTGTTGGTGTTGTGTAGTCCCTCGGCCGATTCCCCACAAATGCCCCCAGACACAGGAGTGTTGGCAGAAGCTGATGATGAATTGGATAAGGATGACGACTGGGGATTACTCAATGGCTTCCAGGAATTCATGGAAAAGTGTGCAAGGGATCAGATTGGCTTAGGAGCCCGAATGAATTTTCAGGATTTGTTATTACCAAACTGGTGCAGGGTTCACAATGCTGCACACTCTGAATTTGATTGTTGCTTGTGCCAAGCGACAGTGGCTCATATTAGAAAAATAGATGCTCCTCAGGTGGAGACGCCAAAGGAGGCACTACAAGAAGTGCCTGTTGAACATTTCCTTGAACCAAAGAATTCCTTTGAGAGCACAAGGCCGGCCGTCTAGCCAAAAGGGAACGGAAGTTCAATCAGGCATGAAGATAAGGAATCCTCCACGTGCTAGACGCTCTAATTTGATGGATCAAAGTTGAGGCAAGGAGCTGGAGCTGGATTCAAACTCATCAGCCCAACAGGTAAAACCTTTCTCGCTACCCACATATTGTAGTTTTATTGCACCAATAACGTAGCAGAATACGAGGCCTTAGTCCTTGGTCTTCTTATGGCCTTGAAGAAAAATGTAAAAGTGCTGCAAGTTTTTAGGGATTTCACACTCGTAGTTAAACAAGTCAGGAAGTTGTATTCCTGTCATGATCAGAGACTCACCAACTATAGGCACAGGGTCTGGAATCTCTTAGAAGGCCTAGATGCGTTCAATATATAATTGATCCCTCATGCTCAGAATCGCACAGCGGATGCCTTGGCCCAAGCGGTTAGCATGCTGCAACCCCTCTCTTTATCAGGGCTCAAGAAATTCACTGTCGAGCTAACATCCACGCCATCAGTCCCAGATAATATTACTCACCTGCAAGTCTTCAATGACGACAAGCATATCCTTCAGTTTATCACAAGTTCCGACGTCTTTGCAGCTCAAATAATTGATGAAGTCCATCCACAGGAAGCTAAACTAGACATAGAAGGGGTTATTAACCTCAAAACCAACACGATCCCTAGAGGCATGGTTCAGCTAGAGCACGTATTCTACTTGGATCAGATCAAAGATCAAGATCAGCAAATGAAAAAGGAGGCCATTAGCAACCAGTGCAATGCACACAACCTTGGGATAGCTGAGGAGACCAAGAATGTTTTTATTGGCAAAGTGTGCATGCCTGAGGAAAAAAGATGAATTATGGATGCATTGCGAAGATATCATGATGTGGTGGCATGGAGTTACGAAGATTTAAAAACTTATAACACTTTTTTCATTACTCACACTATCCCTCTTAAGAGGGAAGTGAGACCATTCTGCCAGTGGCAGCGCCCTATCAACACCTTGCTGGAACCTGTTGTTTATAAGGAAGTGCAAAAGCTACTTTCAGCAAGAATCATTTTTCCCATCAGGCATTCCACATGGGTGGCCAACTTGGTCCCGGTCAGGAAAAAGAATGGAGAGATTAGATTGTGCGTGGATTTCTGCAATCTAAATCGTGCCTTAGAAAAAGACAACTATCCAGTGCCTTCATTAGATGAGGTGTTGCATATCGTCAACGGCTCCCAGATGATGTCTTTCCTCAATGGATACTCCAGGTATAATCAAGTCATGGTGCAATACGAGGATTGTCACAAAACTGCATTCACCACTAAGTGGGGGACATTTGCATACAGAAGAATGCCTTTCAGGCTCATCAACGCTGGCACCACCTTCCAACGCGCCATGGATATTGCCTTCAAATACCTAATTGGAAAGTGCATAATTATCTACATGGATGATTTGACCATATTTTCTAAGAAGCAAGGAGATCACGTCTCTGACTTATACAAGGTATTTCAGAGATGCAAGAAATTCAGGGTGACTGAAGGCAGGCTGCTCAGACACATCATTTCGGAACAGGGAATCTCCATTGATCCTGAGCGCATCGAGTCCTTAATCAAAATTCAGCCTCCGGGCAGCAAGAAGGAATTAAAATCTTTCTTTGGAAAGATCAACTTTGTCTAGACATTCATCACAGGTTTCGTAGAAATTGCCAAGCCTCTCAATGCCATGCTCAAACAAGACGCCAAATTTGAATGGACGTCGGATGCCAAACAATCCTTTGAAGAAATCAAACGGGCCATTGCTGAGGCCCCCGTGTTAGCTACCCTAGATTATCTGAAGCCATTTTACATCTACTCATTTGCTTCAGAGCATTCTTGTGCTAGCATGTTGACCCAGAAAGACAACGAAGGAAATGAGCATCCAATCACCTTCATGAGTGCTCCCCTCAAGGACGCTGAATTGCATTACCACAACATTGAAAAGTAGGCGTACGCTCTCGTCAGAGGAGTGAAGAAATTTAGACACTACATTCTATGCAACAAGGTGTTCGCCATTGTCCCTGACCCAGCAGTTAAGACACTACTCATGCAGAATGAGTTGGGCGAACGAAGAGCTAAGTGGGTCACCATGCTCCAAGAGTATGATATGGAGATCCAACCGATGAAACTAGTTTGAGGGCAGGCACTCACCCGCACAATTGCCGAAACAGCAACAGAGGCTGGACCTGAACTCACGGTACAGTAGTACCAGCTTGAAGATGTCTCCCTGGGAGAATGGTACCAAGATGTCATTTACTATCTGCTGAATCATAAGTGTCCACCGCACCTACAAGGAGTCCAAAAGTGAGCCCTAAGATTGAAAAGTAATACTTACATGTTACAGGGTTCCATTCTCTACAAAAGGAATCATGAAGGCATTTATCTGAGATGCCTTGGCAAGGAAGAGGCAAAATGCATCTTGAAGGAGTTTCACGATAAATTTGGCACGGGCCATGGTTCGGGTTCTTCTACAACACATCAAATATTAAGAGCAAGGTATTATTGGCCGACCGTCTTCAAGGATGCCCATTGCCATGTTCACTCCTGCCACATGTGCCAGACCGCTGCTACCAGGGAGAGGAACGCTGCTATCCCACTGCAGCCTATGCTGGAGGTAAGGCCTTTTGCACAATGGGGTCTCGACTTCATCGATCCGGTAAGCCCTCCATTGTCTGCAGGACACAGGTGCATTCTTACCGCTACTGATTATTGTACTAGATGGACGGAAGCAATAGTATGTAAGTAATGCACAACTGAGGTAGTTACTGATTTCTTGGAAATTTTCATTTTAAATCATTTTGGTTGTCTGTATGCTTTGGTATGTGATAATGGACCTACGTTCGCTTCATTAAAATTTTCTAGTTGGGCGTTTAACTATGGAATAGCTCTTAAATTCTCATCCAATTACTACCCTCAGGGCAATGGCCTTGCCAAGTCCACGAATAAAAATATGATTACTGTGATCAAAAAGCTGCTAGATAGGAATCCCAAAGACTGGCATACCCAGCTCCGCTTCGCCGTCTGGGCTGATCGCACCTGCCACAAGGCTGCCCTTAGCGATTCCCCATTCCACCTTGTCTATGGCCTTGAGCCTATATATCCCATCCATTTGAAGATTCCTACTCACCAATTCATCAATGATTTTTATGAGGGAGGAGATCATAGGGAAGCTCGGTTAGTTGAGCTCTTACATTTAGAGGAAGTTTGAAACCGTGCAATAGAAAATTTCACCAAACATCAGGGCATAGTGAAGAGATGGTTCGACCACCGAGCCAAAATCAAGGCCTTTAGAATTGCAGATTTGGTCCTATATTGGGACAAGGCCCATGAGAAGAAAGGGGGACACAACAAATTCGACAAGCTTTGGCTAGGCCCCTTTCAGATAGCTGAGATTTTGGGAGATAATGCCTTTCGCCTAAAGACCTTAACCGGTGAGAACGTCCCGTTGCCAGTCAACGGGCAGCACCTGAAGCATTACTTCCAAGTTTGAGCTCCTTCGAGCTCTTTGTTGTAAATACTTGTGCATAAGTTAGAGTAGTTGCTTCCTTGCTTGTCTGTGTTTTGTTTGCGTCGCTTTTGTTTTTTCCCTCCCGGCAGTTTTGTTTCGAAAGAGGTTTCTCGCTCCTTTGCAGTGGTCGTGCTTGCCTAACAAGCGGTTCACTTTGCTGTCCATTCTTTGTGTTCTTTGGCTAAACATTCACTCTAGATTATTGGTCTTTGAAAGCTGTCCGCGAATGATTTCGTTGTTTGAACTCTGCTCAGAACTTCACCCTTAACTGGATCTTCTTACCCACATCTCAGATCTCACACAAATTACATAATGATAAATTCTGAAGGACCGTACTATGGTTGTTTTGACACCCTAGTGAGTGAAAGATCTTAAGTCTACTCCAGTGACCACTGTAGTCTCAAACCCATTGTAGGCTTCAATGCTTACCCATACGTCCTAAATGGTAAAAGAGAAGTGAAATATCAAAACAAAAAGAGAAAAGAGGAACTCTGAAAAAAGGAAATAAAGGACTGTATGGGTGTTCAGATAACTCTACCGGGGCTATGGACGCCCGGCTGGCAGTAGAGCAATATCCATGAGATTGTAGCGACAACTTCACCGGGGCTATGGACGCCTGACTGGCAGTGGGGCAATGTCCAGGTTACTTTTGGTGTTAGACAATCTACGTAGCTCACTCAGTTGAATTGGTAACCTTGGTCACTATCCCAAGGAAAGGAATGAACTCACTTCACACACGCTTTCGAGATGTCATGTAAGCTAACCCAATTAAGGATTTCGTCCTCTCGGATTCATCTATGGAAGCCGCTCCTGGTCTGCGAAACCAAAGAGTCTGGGTCCTGAATGAATATTTATCCCTAGAATGCTTCGGAGCGTTCTCCAGCAGAGTCGCCATTTGTTGTGCCCTTAGCACACACGCCCCATTCAGAACAGGGACCCTCTTTTCTTTCACCTCGTCGGGTCTTTTGGGGCTGCCTCATTTTGCATGCCCCTCTTTTTTGATGTCCCGCATAGTCGATGTTGCTCCAAAGTCCTATCATAAATCAGCCATGCCTCCGCTTTTGGTCTTTGCTACCTTCCGGGGCCTTAGGGAGTCCCTCTGGCATTTTGGCTCTTGAACGGCTTCGGACCCTCCTAGGCCTGGGCCTCTGGGGTTCCCTTTTCGGGATTCCCCTTTGCGAATGTCATCCTCTGCGGGGTTCTCCGGGCATCTTTCTGCCCCTCGAGGTATGCCCTGATGTCCGCCATCTGAAATTCCTCGCAAATGTTTGGGGGTGGCGCCTGCCTCCTCGGGCCCCAAGATCCAAAAGTCCACTTCCGGAATTCCGTCCCAGGCTCGTCGTCTGCGGCGGCGAGCCTGCGATGGCCACCTGCCTCCCAGGCCCCATCTGAGGTTTTTCCGCCGGTGCTTTGTTCCTACCAGTCAGCCGCAGGGTCTTCTGGGCCCGGCCATCCAGAGTTTCGCCTTCGATCTCCCGTGGCAGTTCCGCCGTCACTAATGATGAATTCCCTCCGGCTTCCCGCCCTCCAGGCCCCGAGACTCTCCTCACCGTCGCCGTTGAACAACATGAAAATCCTTCGACGACGAATTCCCTCCTGCTTCCTGACCTCCAAGACCCGGGCTGATCTTCGCTGTGGCCGTTAAAAGTTTGCAAAATCATAAGGTGGTCGTCACCCCGCGTCCCCCCGGCCGCCGGGCCCCAGAATTGCCGCCGCCGTCGCTGACCTAAATTCAAACTCACCAACTTTCCCACGGCAGTACATGCAATTAATGTGAGTATTAATGGCGGTTGGGGTATAAAATGCTCAATCCACCGAGGTTATTTTCACAATCTGAATTGAAGCGAATTGAGAGGTCGGCACCTGGAGCCCACTGCCTCCTATTGCGTCACGATCATCGTCCCCAACTTCACTCCATCGACCCCCGGTAGATCCCACATCTCCACGCTCTGCGTATTTGAGGTAGGCCACTCTCGTTTGCCCTCCTGTCTTTTTTTGTCATTTTGGGCGATTTAAATGGATTAAATAATTGGTTAGGATGAAATAGATGGAAGAGCACTGAATTGGGCTCCTAACCCATATGTTAAAAAATTATTAAACCATCGCAATTGCCCTCCGCACCATTTCGAGACTTCTCCCTGCCGCGGCTGTTCTTCGCACAGGGAAAGTGTCTTTCCTGGGCTCGAAACTCGCCTTCGCTGTTAGATTCCAAACACCAAACCTCCTGATGGAAATCCTATCCTCCGGGCCTGACTATCCAGGTTTCCTATCTTGGATTTCCATTCGCGTTTCACTGAGTTTTAACTGCAAACCTAAGCCCGCCTCCCGGCTTCCAGGCCCCGACATGTTCCTCGCCGTCTACACTTGAAAGTGGAGCATGTTTCCTTTTGTAGCATCGGGCTCCGCACCCCGGGGTTTCCTCCCCAGAATTCTGCCCAGTATTTGCCGTCTCTAAAGGAATTCATGGCCCAGCTTCCCACGCCCCGGCTTCCGCCCTGACCCTCGCCGTTAACTCTTGGGCGGCATCAAATTGTTGCATCTTTTTCATCTTCGGCCCCCGGATGTCGGGCCTCCGCTCCTCATTTTCCACCATTTCGGAGGTCCGAGGTCTTTTGACGAATGCTCTGCTGTCTTCCGAGCTCCGAACCCCGCGCGCCTCTCTGCCGTCACCATCTTCTTTTGAAACGGCTACTTTTGCGTCTCTAGGCCCCACCTACCGGACTTCTGCCCGCGGAAGTCCGTGCAACCTCTGCCGTCGGAGTTTTCGCCCCGTCCTCCCAGACGCCAGGCCCTGAGCCTCCATTTACCGTCTGATTTTGCAGAGTTCCTCGCTCCCGTGGGACCTTCCGGGCCCGGCTATCCGGAGTTCCGTTCCCGGAACTCCATGACAGTTCTGCCGTCCTCGACGGTAAACCCCTGCCGGCTTCCCGCCCTACGGCCCCCGGGAGGATTTGAGGAGTTGGATCTTACCTACCTAGTTTAAAAGCTTACCTTTCTAACTAGCCAATTTTTTTAAGATCCTTTCAATAATGTCATTCCAATAGGTGATATAGTGTGGAAAAATGTATCCCTTTACATTTTCATACTTGTCTGGGCCCTCTCAACCAAATGAGCAAGTGAATCCAAAAGGTCATCATCATTTAGATGCTCAAAAATAACTCTAAAGACTCTAGCCCTATATCCTTGAACCAAATAGTATACCCACTACATGTGCCTGGAATAGGAAATTCATTATACAAATATGGTAATAGATTCTCCTCGCTAAGATGAGTGAGAATAAAATCACTCCATTGCCTAAAGTTCCCTTTCTCCAAATAAACCATTATAGCTTAATTCTTCAAAAAAAATCAAAGATATTGCTTTCAAAAAGCTTCCAAAAAAGAAGAATTAAACTTGATTTCATGCAAAAAATAATGAGGCTCGTTGTCTAATCTCTATGCCAACACCAAGCAACTCTAGAGAGCACAACAACACCAATCACAACACACAAGACATAACTTCTTCACAACCAAAGGCACATAGTTATGTATAAACACAGAAAGATTCCACCACCTGAAGAATGTGGGATAAATATTCCCAAAAATAACCTCAAAGAAACTTGGGCCCACTTCCCCTTCAATACAACTAGAAATCCTAAATAAATATTTGACTACAAACTTTATAAAGTATAAAGTTTGATAAAGCCAAAAATATCAAGAAATTTGTGCCTGGAGGAAATTTGTGAAAATTCCAATGCAACAAGATTAAACGCTTGATCCGCCAAACTCCATGCCAAATAAGGCAGACAGAACACTCATCAATATTGCACCCAACTTGAATAGAAAAAATTGCCTCTAGCAACAACTTCAAATCAATTTTCCTCTAGGAACATTTATAAATCACGCTGCCTTACAATTTCACACAGGCCTCAAAGCCTCCCTAGTGACTACAAACAAAACACCTCCAAATGAAATCACAACCACAAATGTTTGAATGCCTCTACACTTCTCCAATTGTCAAGTCTTCACACAGCAGATCACACCTTCCACAGGGAAATCAAGCCTCTAGAAAATTCAAATTGTTCCTTTTGCAATCTAAAGAGATAAAGCACCTCTGGTCAGCATCAAATCATGCCCTGGGTCACCTGGTATTCTCACCTCCTTGTTGCCTATTCTTGCCTCCCTGCCATGTCCAATGATGTGTTCCAATGGTTGACATGTGAGTAGATCTATATAGATAGACCAAATCACTCCTCCCACAATTAAATCATGTCTTCCTATGAGGATTTGAAATCATGCCTCCAAAAATAGTGTAAATGAAGTGCCCCCCCTTCATATTGTAAAAAAAAGATGCCTATCTTAGCCACCGGGGAAAAAGAACGCCTCCACAAGAAAAAATTAGCACCAAATGATTAATCATAGCAACCGATCACTACAAACTAGAGAAATTTTGTAGGTGAACCAACTCCACAAAGCCATTTTAAACTAAAAAAATAAATGCCTCAACTCATAAAATTGTGGCCTCCATTTTGAATTGCTACCTAAAAATTCCTCAATCACAGAAAAAAATGCTGCTACAACTTTCTTCACATGGCTCCAAGCAATAATCAAAGTCGTTGAACACAAGTGTACAACAAAACTTCTTGAATTCATAGAGAAATCACCCTCCAAAGCACAAACAAATGATTCCTTTTGATCAGAAAAGCAAGCTTTGAATCGCCCTTCTTGAACACAAAGAAAATTGATCCTCTTAACAGAGAATTGGGCCTCTCAATTGTGGCCTTCAACATAAAATCATAACCTCTCAAAATTGAGAGTGGCACCTTCTACCGGGAGAAAATCATGCCAGCACTATAGTGAAAATCATTCCCAACAATCAACAACAATAGGAAAATGAAGAAGGAAACTTTAAAATTTGATAAATTTCAAATGCCGAATAATCTCCAACAAATAAACCACCTCAAACTCTTCTGATGAAAACTCTCAATGGCAAAAGAAAGGGAAATTTGAAGGCTCTGATACTATGTTGGTGTCAACCACTGAGCACAGGATCACAACCTACGAAAAATCTTCAAAAAAATGAGAGAAGCAACACAAGGCTATTTCACCAGAGAAAAATACAAGATGAGTTATTTACACAATGTACAATAGTGCCTTATAAAGGCAAGAAATATGTGACAGGTGAGAAAACACCACCCAATTAATTAAATGCACTATTATGCCTAAGTAAACTTAAGCATGGTAAATCCTATTTACCCTAAAAAAATTATATTTTAATTCTTGTAAAAAGGACTCATTAGCCTATAGGTGAGTGAAGCCCAAAACAGGTTCTAGAAACAACATTTTGTAACAAGTGCACAACATTTTCCCCTTCTCAAATCTGTTAGAGGTTTAATGTTTTTGATAGCCCTATGTTTCATCTACCAGATTCAACCTTTAAATGTCATGAATGAGTGCATTTGGTATTTTTAATCTTTCTCCCAAAACCCCTATTCAGTCATTTTTGTTATTGTTTCTATTAAAAGGACACTTTGCAGCATTTTTATGACATGTTTATAATAATTTAGACTTCACAAATTTGAAGGGAAGTTGTGGATTCTCTTAGTGTAATGTTTTAAATTGAAGATTCAAATGTTACATTGCATAATTGGGATCATTAGGTATTTTTCATTTGTCTCCCAAGAGTGCATTTCAGTCATATTTACCCCGTCCACACACATAAAGGAAATTACTAGATCTTCCATAGAATTGACTCACTAAAGGGCTAAAAGTTAATTCTATCTTGGAGGATCTCATTTCCTGAATGAAATAAAAAATAGGTAGGTTTATTACACCCCATTTTTTCCTTTCTGTTTATAGTAAATTTGGTGAAACATTCCAAATTTAGTATAAAACCCTATGTATTAACCCCTACCCTATTTTTCTATGTTTTAGGTGATATGAGGTTTTATACTACTTAGGGGAAGACCAATATAAGCATATGGTAAAACAGCCTCTTGATGACACAAAATTATCAATACCTTATCTTTTAGTTGTTAATTAGTATTGAAGTACACTTTGCTTTTAGAGTATTTAATGTACATTATTAAATCCATATCATAGTCCCATAGAATGGATTTTCAATTGGTTGGCTCAACAACCAAATCAACACTGAAAAGGATGGTATCATCAAAAAATTATTGATGGGAAGTAGGTGGAAGTGAAGAGGCCACTTTAATCCCTGGGTAAAAGTACAGACTTGTGTCACCCTTTGGGCCAAGTGTATGGATTATATCATACCAGTTTCGGTCAAAAGGGATCAGCCGACTAGGTTTCAGCCGAACCCACGTGGTGACAACATGGTGCCTATGTGGCTTCATTGTTTTAACTGAGTAGGTTTCAGTTGAATCCTATTCAATCAAATCTATTTCGGCCAAAACATATTAATATAAAAGCAAAAAAAAAAAAAATCAGGCGTGGGCATTTTACATGTTCGCCCAAAGATAGCATGATTGAAGGTTGGTTGAACGAATACCAGTTCTACAAAAGGGGAGTGAACCCAGGTTTTTTGCATTCAGGTCATTTGTTTTGGTTAGAACAACAATGGTTGTGCAAGATATTAAGTTGTGTTTTACTATTTGTTCTCAATGATTTGATGTGTTACAAGTGAAAGTTAGGGTTTTATGGTTGTTCTCTTTCTATTTGTATAATTTTTTGGAAATGTGTTTCTTCACATATTGAAAAGTCTGGAATATAAACTACTAGTAAGGTTTTTTAATGTGATTTGGTTTAGAATATTTGGGTTTTTTCCATCAATGGAGTATTCGATGGCAAGTTTTCTTTTCATGTATTCTGTAATTTGAAGGATATATTATTAACTACAAGTTAGGGTTTTTTATATTTGATCTTATGGGTTTATTTATAAACCCATAAAATCACATGTGAATGTGTGAAAACCCTTTTTAATCTAGCATTGTAGTCTTCAGTCTACATTTCATTTGCTATGAAAGATAAATAGGATAACACATGTGTCCTGGGCTGAGCCTTTTTTTGTAGTCCGATCATTTCTTTGTGGTGGGATGAAGTTGTTTTTGCAAGAATAGCCTCCATTGTCTATGTGTAAAGAAACCCACATTGCATGTTAAAGAAGTCATGATCTTTTGCTATGTTTACACAAAATTTTGATCAGGCCACTGTAAGTTTTTCTTACCTAGCCATGCCATATTTTCTCTGATTTGGGTGCTTTATTTCATCCATTTCAATGGGGAAGAGCTATGAGGAGGTAATAATGTGCTTGCTAATTATTGCTTACATTTTGTTGAATTTGAACTAGAATCAAAGAGAGCTGACCTAATCTATAAGTCAAAATGAATTTGATAAATTAATTTCCATTATTAAAAGGAAATTGGGATGGAAGCATAGGAGTACTTGAAAATACAAGTATTTATTTGGATTATGAGAGTATACTTTTAGCTATTTGAGAAAACTTATTTCCTATTAAATCTGAGAACAGTAAGACTGTTTCATAACATACATTAGAGCATACATAAAATGGATAGTCAATTCCCATGTAGCCAATAAAGACTAACATGTTAGCGTCAGAACTAATTTGTAAAGACTTAGTGTTACTTTTAAGTGTGCCCATTCTAGCTGAAAGCTCAACAACTCTGTTTTAAAAATTGTTAACTTGGTTTTATATGATCTGAGCTATAACTTGCTACAATTGTTGCAAACCATAGAGAAGAATTCTTGTGCATTCAATTTCATTCTAGTTAAGAATCATAAACAAAAGAGATTTATATTTCTTGGTGAATACTATAGAACCATCTATAATTTTCATTATCTTCTAGAAAACATTTTGTTTCTACATAGAAATAGACTATTTAAACTGTATATTAGAGTTTATCAAAGTATATGTATAAAATCATGCGCAAATGTTGACTCAACCCTGATAAGTGGAAGAAAATAATATTCACATCTTATTTTCCTCCAAAACTAGTAGTTTAAATCATCAAATTTTCCTTCCAATTCTTCGAATGAGCTAAGATTATCAATAATTTTATGATATAATTTGATAGATTTTTTGATAATTTTTGAACCATGATGGAGAAGAGAATCCTTCCACCCTAGTGAAATGCCAAAAAAATGAAACTATAGGTCAAGAAAACTTTGTGATGCTTGACAACAAAAAGTGCACCTTTGAATCCACACAAATCTCAACTCTCTCTTGTTTGGTTGCATCCATGATTTACCAACCAATGAAAGAAATACATGTCAACAAAGCATCATAAAAATAACTTTAAAAACTCAACCATTTATGAATGTTACAAAAATAAAACCTTGGTATTATGTGTTTGTAATTGAAATCAAATGCCACAACTTGCATTGTGAGCACACCTAGGACCCTCATCTATGGCATCTCCACTCATCACACATCCTACTCAAGCCTTCATCACAACAAAATCCAATAAACATATCCCACATTATCTAATCTACCATCTCAAATGAAAGATAAAAATTAGGTACCATTATTACTCCTTTTATCAACTCTAAAACCAATGGAAATAAAGTGTCAAACCAATTTGGGAATGCTTATATGGTATCTACACCATCTTACTGGAACACATGGTAACAAACTAATCTAACTACCAAGTATGTACGTGTAAACATTATGTCTATATAATGCATTCGATACTATGTAGACTCACATCACAAAACCTAACAAGTGGTTGCTCACACCATGCAACCCACCCTTGCATGAAGCCCAATCTCAATGTGTCACTAACTTGATTTGCATGCATGCTCTCAATTGCAAACTATGAAAAAGCTCATCGATTAAAGAATTTTGAACATCACACATTGATTGCAAACAAATTTATTACAACAATATAAATACAATGAGAGAAATCTAAAAAACTATCAACTAAATATCACAATCTTGAGAAAAAGCATTTAATCATAGATAAATTGAGAGCCAAATTATAGTTTTCAAATACTTTGAAAATAGTTTTACATCACCAATGAACCATCCATAAACTTTACAAAATTACGCACAAAGTTTTCCTTTGCAACTCTATATTTTTATATTCACTTCATAATTTAATGATAAATAAAGAAAAAACATAAATAGCTATCTATTATCATGCTACTACATGAAAATGGCTATAGCCATTCATAATATTTTTGAGTCACTATTTGACAAGAAGAGAGAATAAATAAAAACTTGCTAAACTAGAATAACACAAATCTTAGAGTAGTACCACACAAAACTAAAAATATGAACTGTATAGATCTCTAATTGATTTATACATTGTTCTTTCTTATACCATTGTCTTCATTATGTATCACCCCATACATACACCAAACCTAATATTTCAAAGCCTTTTTTCTTTCCTTTTCTAAGCTAGTTATAGTAAAAAATTTGGTGTCTATTCAATGTATTTTAGGATGTGGGGCTAGTAGAAATTATAGGTATGACTTACAATTCTATAATTTTATGCATTATGAAATTATAGAGTTGTAAGTCATCCTAAAATACATTGTGTTAGGCAACAAAATTTTTATTATAATTAATTTTTCATTTATCCATTCACATAACTCTAATTACTTTAAGGTACCTAGTATTTGGAGTTATTAAATTGAAGTTATGTAAATGGATAAATTAAACTAGTTATAGTATAAATTTTGGTGCCTACAACATATGATAGGATATGACTTACAAATAGATATAATTTCATTTAAATGCGTTATTTTATGAATATATTTAAGTGGTGCATTTAAACATTTAAATGAAATTATAGTCATACTTTTACATTAATTTGTAAGTCATATCCTAAAATACATTGTGTTAGTCAACAAAATTTCTACTATAACTAGTTTCACTTATCTATTCACATAACTCCAATTAATACCCTTCGAATATTATTTCAATAAAGTATTTTATTGATCATTTATTATATTCAATGTATACCATCATGGACAACAATGAAAAGGGCCAATTATTACCCTTCCGAATTATTTTAATAAACTGGTATTTAATATTCTTTTGTATTTGATTGATCATTTATTATATTGAATGTAGGAAAACTTGGGTTCAAAATGTAAATTTTTAAACTCACTCTTTGACCTATCAACCTCGAACGTAGTCAATTCACTTGAACATGCAAAATGCCAATCAAATATAGAAGAATATTGAATAAAAATTTATTGAAATAATTTGGAAGGGTAATAATTGGCATTTTTGGATGCCTCACACTAAGAGAATTTTTAATAGGTCATTCTTGGTGATAGTGTAAATTCAATACAATAATTGATCAATCAAATACTTTAATGAAATAATTTTGGAAGGGTAGTAGTTGGAGTTTATGTGCATGGATAAATGAAACTAGTTATAGTATAAATTTTGGTGCCTACAATGTATTTTCTAGGATATGACTTACAACTAGATATAATTTCATTTAAATGCATGATTTTATGAAAATATTTAAGTGGTGCATTTAAATGAAATTATAGTAATACTCTTGCATTAAGTTGTAAGCCATATCCTAAAATACATTGTGCTATGCACAAAAATTTCTACTACAACTAGTTTCACTTATCTATTCACATAACTCCAATTAATACACCCTTTCAAGATTATTTCAATAAAGTATTTGATTGATCGTTTATTGTATTCAATGTATACCATCATTGAGAATGGCGAAAAGGGCCAATTACTACCCTTCTAAATTATTTCAATAAACTGTTATTTAATATTCTTTTGTATTTGATTGATCGTTTAATGTATTGAATGTAGGAAAAATTGGGTTCAAAATGTATTTGTAGACTCACTCTTTGACATATCAGCCTTCGAACGTAGTCAATTCATTGAACATGCAAAATGCCAATAAAATATAGAAGAATATTAAATAACAATTTATTGAAATAATTTGGAAGGGTTATAATGGCCTTTTTGGATGCCTCACACCAAGTGAATGTTTAATAGGTCATGCTTGGTGATGGTGTACATTCAACACAATAATTGATCAATCAAATACTTTATTGAAATAATCTTGGAAGGGTAGTAATTGAAGTTTATGTGAATGGATAAGTGAAACTAGTTGTACTAGAATTTTGGTGCCTAGCGCAATGTATTTTAGGATATGACTTACAACTTAATGTAAGAGTATGACTATAATTTCATTTAAATGCACACCACTTAAATATATTCATAAAATCATGCATTTAAATGAAATTATATCTAGTTGTAAGTCATATCCGAAAATACATTAGAGGCACCAAAATTTCTACTTTATAACTAGTTTCACTTATCCTTTCACATAACTGCAATTGCTACCCTTAGTAATTGGAGTTAAATGTGAATGGATAAGTGAAACTAGTTATAGTAGAAATTTTGGTGCCTAGCACAATGTATTTTAGGATATGACTTACACCTTAATGTAAGAAAGTATGACTATAATTTTATTTAAATGCACCACCTAAATATATTTATAAAATCATGCATTTAAATGAAATTATAGAATTTTTAAGTCATATCCTAAAATACATTGTAGGCACCAAAATTTGCAAATAACTAGTTTCACTTATCGATTCACATAACTGCAATTAATAGCCTTCCAAGATTATTTCAATAAAGTATTTGATTGATCATTTATTGTTATTTAATATTCTTTTGTATTTGATTGATCATTTATTGTATTGAATGTACAATGCCATCACCAAGAATGGTATTATACATTCACTTTGAGGCATCCAAAAAGGCCTAGATGTGTGTAATGATAAAAGGATAAACACTAAAGACATCAATCATAATAGAATATCCCCTTCTCTAACATGAAGTAGAATTGCACCACACATAATTATAGTGTAGAATTGATTATGGTTGATTGTAATTTGTAAGTATCCTAAAATGCAATATGTCTCTTTAAATATAAGTTATGCATGATTATCTCCTTATCCCTACTTATATAGATTCATTATACTTAATCATACACTCTTATCCTATATTATACACACTTGTGTGATTGTTATTTGGAATTTAGAGATACCCTGCAATTTTAAATGATAATACGTGAGATTCTTTGTTTAAGAATTTAGTCAAATTTAATCCTCATGTCCATAATTATTAAAGCATTCAATATTTATGTATTTATATGCTTACATGTTACTTTTACATGTGAATGTTTCATTAGGATATTTTAGTACCACTTCTTTTATAGGAAATTTTTTATAATCCTACTTTCTCCCTTTTTTCATAGATAGTTGAATGAACTTAAAATTGTTCTTATTTTTACTTCATGATGTTCAAGCCACTCATTGCTCATATTTCCTATTTTTTATAATTTCCTATGGAGCATCTTACTAGAAAAATGGTCATTGCATATTTTACTAAATTAGAGAAATAAAATAAGTACATATTTGTAATTTTTTTGTTATAATTAAATTTGCAAATCTTTGTATTTATATAGATATGGCTAATGATTAGGGATCACATCATTCTTCTTAGTCTTAGCAGCAAGCTAAGGCTAGGTCTAATTTATATAATGATAGCATTAGGAGATTAGAGAATGCTTTGAGATTTTGGGACCAAACAATGCTTAACTCCCCTAATCTCCCTAATAGAGATAGATTAGTTGGCATTCAACAGGAGATCCATCCTATGATTCACATGATTCAATCTTACAATCCTTATGATGAGGTCAACATTGAGGAGTTTTATAGGTCCCTTGCCAGCAATGTTATTGGCACAAAGAGAATTGATTCTATTACTAGTAGAGTTTCAACACATAATGTGCACACCATGTTCCCTCATTATATGGGACAAAAGAAAGTTAGAGGATATTTTGTTACTAGATGCACAGATAACCTTGTTGCTTTGTTTATATATCCCATATGGTTGGCAGCCCATTACAGATGGCCTCATAATGATGATATGCCACTTTATTTTTGCAAACAACTATATGTTGGATTTCATTTAGGGCTAGCAATGGACTACACATCTATTCCTTCACATGTTGGATAGGGAAAAGGGAGGTTTGCTGACAAACCTCAATTTAGATGTGCAAAGTTTCCACCACCCATCAACAAGAGGGAATTAGCTAGTCCAAACCTTTTGGTTCTTCCAAAACATTTGGAACTAGCAATAGTAGGAGGTGTAGCAGTAACACCTACCTAATCCGACCTTTTTGACAATATTGTCACAATTGCTACTCAGGTCGATCAGATGTCATCTAATCATGTAGGAAAATATTTATTACATCCACAGATTAGCCTTCCTCCTATTGAGGCTATATCTACCAATTATGATTCCTACATTCGTGCAGAGCTACCATCACCATCAGATGTGGCCCAAATGAGTGAAGCCACTATACATTATGTTGCTTTGATTTCCATTATTGATTTACTATCATCATACCAATTTATTAGTGATGAGTATGGGATTCCTTTAGATGTTGTAGTAGCTCATATTAGATGACATTTTGGTAGGCAGTCGGGTCAAGGTGAGATGGCTTCACAAGATGATTAACATATTCCATACCAGCCTATAGTCACTGAGGTTACTGCACATGTTGTACATGGCACATTTAGCTCACTTCTCTTTGGCCCTGGTCCTCTACCTGATACAAGTGCCCCTGATTTGACTATGCATTCTCATGAGTTTAGTGACATTGGTAGAGTGCTCCAGGGTGAGATGCAAGTACTTTCAAATAATAAGATATATGTTGTGTTCTAAAAATTCACATACATATATAAAATAAAATTGACTTTAAAGTAGTTCTTACTCTTCATTGAAATCTTGTATTTTTAAATTTGTAGCAAAACAAGGGTTTGTCACACTTTGGAGATTTGGAGCATGCAGATGATCCTATGCATGGTAAATTTGAGGTACATTTATAATATTTAACGTACTTGATGCATTCAAACATTGAAAGTATAAAACTTTAAGATGACTTTACATTTACACATGTGTACATTAAATTAATTAACGTACTTTCTTGTGTAGGGCTCAGGTGGATCGAGACATGGATCGAGACAAGGATCCAGAGAAGCATCAGGCCATGGGTTGAAAGAATCAGGACATGGATCCATATAGGGGTCAAGAGAGAGATCGATCCATAGTCATATTAGGCATCCTCTACTTTGATTTATTTTACATGCAGATACATGATTTGTTATAAATTTTATATTGTGATTTGTCACATTATGGTTCTTAGATGATGATCTTCACATTATATACATTTTACATTATGGTTCATCTTATTATGTTTTATCATATATACATTTTACATTATGGTTTCACATTATGGTTCATCTTATTATGTTTTATAATATATATACATTTTACATTATGGTTTCACATTATGGTTCATCTTATTATGGAAATAGAAATTCTTGAAGCTAATCAAGGATTACAAGATCCATCTTTGCAACTTTTCCAAGAAAATAGAAATATAAATATACAACTAATGAGATAAAACAAGATAATTCCACACCCTCCAATGAACATATCAAAGAATCCATATGGACCTAATAATGATCAACATCACCCAATAATGTGTGACCATAAGGCCGACCCCTTTGTACTAGGAGCATATTGATTAGGTAGTCCAATAACACTCACACAAAACGAAGTGGTTGAATAATCAAACATGCTAATTGCATATCATACATGAGGCATCCAATAGAATACACATTGAAAAAATAATATCGAATAATGGAATCCAATAGTAATGGTGTTAGCCACTAATAACACACAAAATAAATGGTGATAACTGCTAATAACATACAAAGTAAATAATGATAACTGCTAATTAAAATATTTGAAATGGTGATAAACACCAATAATCAAATAGTGAAAATGAAAATAAAAATCAATAACATACAATTAGAATGGAAAGGACAACCAATAATCATGTGAATATATTTATGTACACACATTGGATATAAACAACCTGCTAATCTAAAAGGATGGGGCTACTAGATATAGGGAATAGAATTTCGTAATGACACTACTTAAATCCATATATAGTTAAATAGTATTCACCCATTAATAATGAGATATCCTCAATTAAATTCAACAATTATGAATAGATTGTGATAGTGTCTCAATGACATTCTAACAATCACAAAAAGATCAAGTGACAATGTCTCGATGATATTCTATCATGAAAATATCATGATAATGTCTTGAGTCTTAATTATGTTTATGTTTATTTGATCTCATTTTAAATTATATTTTTATATTTTATCCATTCTCAAGCTCCTCTAGTTTACCATTCAAATTCAAGAATGGAAATAAAAGTTCACTCTACTCCTAAGTCTAGAGTTAAATCCTAACACCAAAAGGTCCAAAGTGATTAAAATGTTGTGACACATAAATTGAGGTAAAAAAACAAAGACACCCATATCCAAAAGATAGATAAATGCATTTCCATAAGGAGAATTTTCATCCTACAAAACAAAAAGGTTTAATATGGTCTACAACTCAATTTTGATATTTCCAAAAAAAAAACCATACAAACTTCCCAAAAACATCATTAATGAATTTTAGAAACTTCTCAATGTTGAAAATAAATAAAAAAATAAAATGGAAATACCATTTTGAGAATTCAAATTAGGAGATTACTCTTTTCAAATGGTAATGATTTAGCAAAAAAAATCCATAGATCTAGCATAAAATGTAATTTTCCAAATCTAAAAACTTACAAATATAAATTTCACAAGTAAAAATATAGATCTTGATTCAAACTTAGCATACTACAAATGAAAAGACATAAAATATCCTTAGGTGAAGGATGAAATTTAATATGAAAACTATCTAAGCATCTTTGTATAAATCAAAATAGAATAATACAATCACAAATCAAAACCCTCAACAACAAAGACTATCCTTCTTGAATGTAATGCACACAATCCTTTGGAAACCCTCTTTTAGATCCAACCTAAATATCCTAATCCACAAGAAATTTGTAAACAATTATTTTGCAAAATAATAGCTCACACCATGGAGGAGAGGGAAGAGAGAAATAGGAAAAATGAACAAGTGTTTCAAAAATGACTTTGTGTTTCCTTTTGTCTCAAAAATCCCTAACCTCTAATTAAATTTTTTTACTCCTTTCACATTCAAAATAGTTATTTTCCACAATTAGATATTTCCATTTCCTAAATTATGACTAATAACTTTCCACATCATTTATGATTTTTTTTTTTATTTCAATGACTAATGCATAGCCTTTTTAAATGGGTCTATTTAACCTTTCACATTTTATTGTCAATAAAATAATTTAGAAAATTGCATGATACTTAATTTATTAAGGCATTTGGTAATAAAAATATTTTTTCAACATACAATAGTTAAATTATAAAATAAATTCTCACTATTTAAACATTAATCAATAAAATTCTTTTTCATTTGAAAAAATATTAAATGTTTCAAAAACACTTAAGAAAATGTTTTGAAGACAAAAAAATGTAAATGTAATAATATATAAATAACTCATGCATAAAGAAAATACACACTTTATAAATTTATTCAGGACACAAGAACCTAGATATGACACCAATTCAAATCATGGTTTTATAAGGCTACATAGGATTCATCTCACAACTTGAATTAAGTGAGATGGAGATTTCAAGCATACATGTTTACCCAACCTAATCATCTCCGTATTAATCATCATTGGATATCGTGCCTACACTTAGTTAAAGCATCAATTGTGTCTATAAAATATAAGTATAGCCTAATCACAACATAAAACATCCAACATGATATAATCTAATAAGTTCTAATAATAGCTAACTATATTTGACTAAAAATTATCTAAGACTAACATTTTACATTATGGTTTCACAATGCAACGTAGGAAGGGAAGGGTTTTAGGAACTAAGTGAAGAGTGTTCTCAACTATAGTGTTTTTTATATCATCAAAAGTAAGATCAAAATTATGTGTTATAATTATGCACCAAAGATATCCACAAACATGCGGTTAAACTAACCTTAAGAAATCTTTATAGGCAAATAAGATCACAAATAAGATCACCTTAAGAAAGCTTTATAGGAAAATAACATCATGAAAAAGAAAGCTTCATTGGTTGTACTATTGAATGAAATTATTTGAATTCAACATAAAATAAAAACATTTTCAAATTTAGGTCCAAATGTTTTATTTTTATTCAAGGGGTAAACGCTTTCAACCTGGAGCTATGAACTGGTGAGGTCACAAACGGGGGACCTCATCCCCAAATGTTACATGTATATATTGTCATAAAAAATATCTATGTACAAAAATATCTTAAAGTTCTTGATACATATAATTTGTATCCTCTCTATCTTTTATTATCTCTAAAACATTTTCATGGTTTTCAATAGGCAACCTCCACCTTTGTTTGGCACACCCTCTTTTTGGTAAAGTTTCAAGATTCAATCTTGTTGCTATAACTAAATGACTATAATGTAAAACCTTTTGACCTGGCATATAATCAATAAATATAATGCCATTTGTATCTATCTTTGTTTTTTGATAGTATGTTCCTTCAACAACCACTGATCTAGTAGGATACACTTGTCCATCACCATCTGTCATTGATTCTGACAATTTACATTTTAGTTGCGTACATCTTAGTAGATAGTAATCTACACCTTCTACATTATCAGGATCTGCAAGAACAACAAAAATTTCTCCTGTACACACCATGTAGTAAACCATGCTCAACTTAGGTAGAATATAAATCAATTGTAAGAAATAAAATTCAATTTAAAAATTTAAAATTTACCTGTAACAACTAAATTCGATACATGTTTGTAATCAGCTGAATACATAGGATCATAGATATCTACAATGTCATTATCTTCAAAAGGGTTTGATGTGTCCACTAATTGTTTTATTTCCCATTGTGAAACATACCCATCTCTAATATTCTCACATTGTAGAGTATTTGCATTGTTCTCAATGCAATCAACACAAAAACATGGTTTTTCTCTCACTTCAATTACCGGAGGCCTACTATGTCCTATTGTCATGATTTGATGCAAACTTCTAATACCACTAATTGTTTAACAATTAGTAAGAGTTGATCGATCAATATCTATAAATTTCAAATATCCAATTAAAAAGTGTATAAAATTGAAAATCAATTCATGTACACATTGAAATTCATAAAACAAATTCATTTATGTACCTTTAACTTCCCAAAAATATCATGTGTTTTATATTGAGTCATGGGCAGCAAAATGAATTTTGCGCCATTCAACAATTTCATGTGCATTCTTTATGGCATTACCTGCAAGTTCATGTTGATGAAATGTCAAGAGATTTTGTAGTTGAAAGGAAAAGATGATCTCAAAAAACATAATTATATTTTTTCTAAAAATCCATATGGTGTTACTTGCAAGTTCATGTCAGCAAAGTGCACGCTTCACACATGCTCCAGGTCCATCATGCTCTCCTTTTCCATGTCCACTCTCATAGAAAATCCACAAAAAAATTATGTCACATCTAATATGTTGTTGTCTTAACCAATTAAAATCTTTTGCTGACTTAAATTGTCTTGTGACGTTACAACCAATTTCATTTAAAACCAAGATAGTAAAAATAAACTATATGTGTACAACTAATCAAGTCTGAACAAGTTAAGTAAACAAATAAATGTATATAATTTCAAAAAAAAATTAAATCAACACTTACCAGCGCATCCATCAGACCATATCCAACGTTGTGAAGCCTCTATTTGACGTCTCCTCAGGTCTTCAAAACACATTTCAAAATAATGGGCTACATAGCTTTTATCATGACCTGTATCATCATTGATATAAAAGTGAACCTCTTTGATGATAATTCGTTCATCTTTGCTACCTTTTAGACCATCTAGATGTTCTTCGGCATGCCTATAACAAACTTGTACAAATATTGCAACTTGCTCTGAATGATAATATTGACTTTGGATCTCAGTTTGAGGACTAAATGTATAGTTCTTAGAGAAGTCAACAATAGAGAGAATACAACCCACTGGAAAGCAATTCTTTGAGTCATGAAATTTCTTAGCCTTCCATCTAGCACCATGACAAAGTTGAATATATAGATAAATGATATTGCAAAATTTGTTCATAAACTCATTGTAAGACAACTCACTCTCTTTGAGAACAATTTTTCTGGTCTCAACTCCTGACTTTCTTGAGTATTTCTCATATTCAAATCTCTTCCACATAACTTGGATTGAACGATCAATATTGTCAACTTGTAAAAGATTCTTCAAATTTCCACATTCATTACATATATTTTTTATACACTACACTTTCAATTCATCTGAATCTTCTAATTTTTCACATAGAAGAGACCACAAATTATGTTGTACTTCTAGGGATGACTATTTTTGGATTGATTACTGCCATAGCTTTTCTATATGTCTAAAGGTGTAGATTAAATTCAACATGATTTTAACAACAATAAGTCTCACGTATCTTATTTATACGTACAAAACTTGGTCGTAGTCTCTCAAACATCCTTTGAAAAATCTCCACATCTAAAAATTCTTGCTTGAATGCTTCAAAAAACTCACTTTAAGTTGTATCTATAAAATGTTTTGGATGTGAATTTTTTTACCGTATGCACCTTTTATTTTTATAGTGTCCCTTTTATTGGAAGAAACACAAGAGTGGTTGGTCCAATATTCAATCACTTGTTCCTTTACATCTTCTGAGATTTTATCTTTTTGGGGAACCCTGTAAATATTTACCCAATTATTCTCAAGATTTCCATCCAATCTATTTATCTTTCTAATATATCTTTGAATAGTTCTCTTAGAAACATTGAGTAATTCAAAAACTACTTTAACTTATCTTCTATGTGATAATTTCTTACTAGAAATTACTGTCATCAATGCTTTACGTGCAACACTTAAATCAACAACTCGACTCTTATTTTCAATAGAATTCAATGCTTCTTGCAGGTTTTCAACTATTGTTTTCTTTAATGATCCCGATGACTTTTTCTTATTATCAACCCCTAACAACTCCAAAACAAGGGTGATTTATTTCCTCCTAAATAGTTTTGCAAATAACTATGCTCTTCCAACTATAGACTTTTCTTCAAAATATTCATCCCATATTCTTTTACAGTGTAATTTTACTGTGCTTTTAGGTAAAATATCTTTAGATGAAATACTATTAAAAAGGGATTCCTCATCCATCTCTATAAGATTTTCCATACCAAGGAAAATATTTCTATGACCACTTTCAATTTGTCCTAGTACTTGTACTCCTTGGTCGTCAACAATTTCCATGGGTTCTTCTTCAAAATATTCGGTTTCATCCACATTTCTACTCTCTTTTCCAATAATACAACCTTGTTCTTGTCTTTTTATTCCCCATCACAAATTTCTCAAGTTTGAATTCACCTGCATACAAAAATAATGTGCATTCAAACTTTTTGATGTTTGTATTGGATAAAGTGTCCCCTAATATCATGGAGGTATGACTAATTTTTAAAGTGAAAACAAGATGTAAACCCATCATTATGTATGTGGAAACTGTTGTCTAGAATCTTCTCCTCTATGAGAAAGCTTGATTTGATAAAAGTGGATGATCCTAGTTGATAGGATATAATGGCCTTATCATTCGTCATGCTCGGCTCTTCTTGATCATTTAGGATATCAATTTGATCCATGGTAGCTTTTGTATCTTTTTCTTTAACTTGAAGTATTGTTGTGGGTTACATTTGACCAACTCTGTAAGAAGTTTAGTGAATATATTATCATTAAGAGTTTCGTTTATAGTGGATTGGGTTATTTCTTCATCCTCAATTTCACTTGTTTCACTAGTTGCAACACTAATGTGATCTTCCCCATAAAAGTCTTTTCCCCAAGGGTTCCCTTCTTCTTGAAATATTTTTGCTCTTGTTCTAGGGGTCATATGTGATTGTTCTGATCTTCAATCTAAGGTAAGATAATGCATGAGACCTAAGACTAGGAAGCAATAAAAGGATATGATTCTAAGATGGGATATGAAAATGGTATGGTATGATATGACAAGCTAAGAATGCAAGATCTCAAAGGCAACTCTAGGTCCAAAGTTGGTTATGATGTAAAGGCTTTACTTGTGTTATGATGGATAGACACAAGGACCAATGATCAAGAGAGGGCATGTAGGAGATGATGGACTCCAAAAGGATTTCCCTACTCAAGGATAATGGTATATTCCCTAACTTAAGGATGATGAACATTAAGTGATGCGGGTGATAGATAGCCAATGGTTTGATTTCAAAACCTAGGTAGAGTAGTCTAAGTGCAAGCTAAAGTTTTTTTTGAGAAATAATGGATATGCAAGGGTGGAGGATATGCAAGGACTAGGTGGAATGCAAGGATTGAAAGATCAGAACTAAAAGATTAATAGCCCCAAGAAATCTAAGTGATAGGTTCATTTTGGATGTTTTTTGTTGTTTGACGTTTTGAGGTTTTGCAAGGTTTAAGGTGTTGAAAATTACTAGGTGTGATGTTTTTTTTAGGTCTATTTTTTAACACACACACAAGACATAGCAGAAAAATATTTGATTTTAACAATACAGGCACAAATCCTAAGGTTGGCAAGGACTATATTCACTAGATTCCACATGGGTTTCCCCAATCGCACTTATTCTTAGCGAGTGACTTAGAAGCTTGACCACACTGACTCCCCTCCATGACACTCACTTCTCAGGTCAACCAAGCTTTGAGCCCTCATGAATCTCCCATGACAGACTCTTCACCTCTAATAAGAACTGCAAGAATTTTGATGTCTTGGCAACGACTGTTGCTGCACCAAAAAATAGAAAAGGATTTTGGAAACTACAAAAAAGAGGTGTCCAGTAAGGGCATTCGTTCTAGTGGTTATACATGTGGCAAGATTAGCTCCGATGAGGAGGATTCCTAGCCTACAGAGGTTGCACTCTATAGGGTTTATGGGGATTCACTTGTCGGCATAACACATCCGCACTCGTGGTACTTGAACTTTCCTCAAACACCCATTTTATATATCGGTTGGAAGTAGATTGGCTTTAGCCTATTACTAGTTGGGTCATTCCCTTGGGGTGAGTAATTTTTCCCACCAAGGAAAGCCCTCTAAAGGATTAAACACATATAAAGACGATGGGTCTAGTTTCTAATCACTAAGTTCGCACAAGGTGAGAGCATACTCCCTACCATCTCAAGCATAACAAATAGTGTTCATTCATCCCCTAGTTAAATCTATATAGCGGAAGACAATTTTTCATTTTAAAGCACCAATTGAAATGTGTTCTAAGCTAAAAGACAACTGGTTTCAAAAATAAAAAGTCTTTGGCCAAACGTCCTGCAAAACCATAGATTAGTAGTTTTTCAATATTAGTCTTTGACAGTCGACAACTACACCGCTTGTTAGTCCAAGCATTATCTCAAAATATTCATAGTAAAACACAATGAAAATATAAGCATGAACATAAAATAATCTAGCAACGAACATATAAGCATCAAAACACAAAAAAATTAAAGAAAATAATCAAATGTTATGTTTTAGATGCTTGATTTTCCTATTCAACTAGATAGCTTGTGACAAATGCAAATGATTAGAAAACTATCTTGTTGTTTAGTATTAAATACTTAGTGATTTAAGAGAAAAAAGTAAATCATAATATAAATAGTTACTTCATTAAAAAGTGGATAAAAAATGGAAAAAACCTAAAAATGGACTAATAAAAGCTGACTTAAATAGTTATTTCAATAAAAACTAGACGAAAAATAAGAGAAATCTAAAAAAAAATCAAAAAATCAAAAATTCGGCCATTTTATGTTTCAATAGACATTTGATGAAGACGGAAAAAAATTCAATGAAAATGGAAACAATCAAAACAACAAATTCAAAAAAATCAGTGTTTCGGCCAAATGAGATCCAACTAGACATTCTACGGTAGGATATTGTTTTGTCGGACATGATTTAGCTGAATCCTAATCGACATGGTAGGTGACATGGCAACAAAGTCACCATTTTCTCAAATTTTTAGAAATTTTCAACTTCTACTGAATATTTCTTCAATCAAAATTATTTTTTAAAAAAATACCCTTTTGTAGAGCTCATAGTGTTGAATCCAAAAATATATATATTTATATTTTGATTAATTTTACTGTGTAAATATTTTAAAATATTGCAAGTAGGTTGTTAAAAGTCAAAAAGAGGCTTAGTTGAAATTAAATAAAAAATAGTAAATCATCATAAAACAAACTGCAAAATATATGATGCCCAAGAGGAGAGAATCCTCTTCAAAAGGGTATATTTTGTTTTTTGAAAATGAAAAAAAAATAATAGTTGATGTCAATTGAAAACTATCAAATTCGGGTTAGTTTGACTTTAAAATGTTATTACGAGAAAAATATATATCAAAATTTCAATTTTTTTCCATGCCCTAGATATTGAAGTCAGCTATCTGGGAAAAAAAAATTAGGAGAAAATGAATTTTTTTTCTATTTGTTTCTTGACGTCAACTGAACGTCACTTTTTCTTAAAATTTTTAGCATAACGAAATCTACTTTTAAATTGATCAAAATATATCAAAAAAAAAAATTTGAAAAATTATAGGAATAAACTTCAACAAAAGTTCTACATTTTATTAGTTTACATCATTTTGAAATTCAAAACATAAATACCACTTTTATGTAGTTGAAGTTGAGAAATTTTTCTCATGTTGGTTGATTCCTTTATAAAGGGTGACACAGGTTTGTACTTTTACCCGAGCTTTAAGGACACCTTGGTCCAAGTTTCTCTAAAGGTTTTTTCCTAGGACTTCAACAACAATTATAAACAGGTAAGGAGAAAGGGGATCTCCTTGCCTTAAACCTTTACCACAAGAGAAGAAACCTCTAGGGACACCATTTAGTAAAATAAATTATCTAAGCAGTGGTAACACAAGCTATGATTAGTTTTAAAATCCTTCCACCAAAACCAAACTTCTCCAAAATAGCAATGAAAAACTACCAAAAAATCCTATCATAAGCCTTCAAAATGTTTAATTTTAAAACCATACCTGATTTCTTACATAGCTCCATAGAGTGAATATACTCATGGGAAACAATGGAAGCATCAAGGATTTGTCTACCCTTAACAAACCCTTTCTAGTTTGTAGATATTAGCTTACCAAGAACCCATTTTAGCTTGTTCACAATAATTTTAGAGAAAATTTTATGTATTGTGTTGCATAGACTTATGGACTTTCTATAGTCTTGTAGGGAGGTAGCATCCTCTTTCTTAAGAATCAAAATAATAAAGTTTGCATTGAGTTGTCTTAGCAATCTTCTTGATCTGAAGAAGTCTATGGAAACATTTAAAAGATCAAAATAAATGGCATGAAAAAACACTGGGGGGAAACCATTGGGGTTGAGCTCTTTAAAATATCTAAAGGAAAATAGCACATTTTTGACTTCTTGCAACATGACTATCCTTTATCCCCATCTTTGTAATCACCTTAGGAATAACAATGAGAAGAGTTTCAATCTTAGTGTTACAATGGATCTGGGCTCCACCATTATCTTTAAAAAAGGAAACAACCTTAGCAACCAATTCATCATCATTTGTTATAGTAACACCATTAGAATTTACTAAAGATCAGATGGTGTTTCTTTTCCTATGCTTCAGATTCAATTGGTGGAAGAACTTATTGTTCCTATCCCCTTCTTGCAACCATTCTATTCAAGATTTTTGTTTCCAGAAAATTTCCTCCTTAGTAACTTTGAACCATTCCTCCCTAAGCTCTCTTTCTCTCCTTAAGGTATCATCATCAAAAACTCCATTCTCCATCTTGGATTGAATATCCTTTAAACTAGAAAGGATGGAGCCTTTAGTGTGGACGATATTACCAAAGGATTTTATTCCATCCTTACACACAATCTTGGATCCTTTTTAGTTTTTGAGCTAGGTGAAACATAGGTGTACCCTAGTAGGGAAGATTCTACCACTACTGAATTAGATCCTTAAAATCAAAATGCAAGTTCCACATTATCTCAAATATGAAGATAAAGGGGCCTCTGGGCCTCTACTCTTCCCACCCTAAAAGAAGAGCACTATGGTTTGAAGTAGATCTTGGAAGGGCCTAAAGATGCAGCTTAGATAGAATGTTCCAACACACAATTCTTAATCTTGTGGTCAAAATCCTCATGTTGATAGCAAGTGTTTATCTTGAGATTAATATATTGGATGCACTATGAGTAATGGATTAGGCCAATTTGAATGTCCACTACATTCTTGAGGTCTTTGTACATGTTGACCTTGACATAAAATCTGCATTATGGGTGATTTGAATAAAACTTCTCAAGCTCTACATAAATGACAGAGTCCATTGAGGAAGCAATCTAGGTAAGAAAGTTTGAACATGGCAAAGGTAACATTAGTAATTCATCTCAAATAGAGACACGGATATCCTTTTCCTAAAAACTAATATTCATGTTTCTAAGGTATGAGCATGAGGAGGGAAGAATGGAAAAGCCATGGGCCCCAGGTAAGAATAGTCTAGGCATGATAGGCTTTAGCAAAGTGAAAAATAAAAAATTACTTAGAGAAACTTTAGATGAAAACAAGTTGAATCCTATGTGGCAACCAGGATTTTCCAACCCAGTCATGAAGACACTTTCAAGGGGGCTCTACCCACAAGAAAACCAATGAGTGAAATTATTAAGCCATTTAGAGTGTTCACCAAAATCTAGAATGGGAAGAACAACATCTAGAGGTGGGTCTTGAGGTACTTACCTCATGCAAGACCTTTCGGATGAACCTCCTAGGTTTTTTAAGTGAGGGAACCATTGGTGATCATTTTCAAGATTTCAACTCCAACAAAAATAGTTGTGGAGGAATGAAAGGCCAGGGTCATTTAAAGAGGTAAAAAAGGAACTCAAGACTAGAAAAAGGAAACGGATCACATTAAATGTGAGAAAATGCTAGAAGCATCCTACAAATTGGTATATTTTCACATGCATACTACAAAGCCAAGAAACCCTCTTCTTTATTGAAAACCATAGCATTGAAAATCAATATGAAACACTATAACCAACTTTTAAAAAGAAATCTTATTCTTTTTCAAAACAATAATATAAAAATTAATGGAGCATTAATTAAATCCTTTAACTATCAATATTGTACTAATTAACACAAACATAATTAGCATGTTTAACATTAAAACAAGTAGTCCTAAGTAGAATGTTTTGTAAATTAAGTATATCAAAAAAATTGATGATAGATTATTAAGAAAAAGGTTATGATATGAGATGTGTAAATGAGGCCACATCACAAACTATTCAAACTAGGTAATTCAAATATAAAGGTCCCCACAAAGTACCACAAAAAAATAGTACAAGATTACATCAAAACCCATTAACCCACACTCAACAATATAAAATAATACTAGCAAACATGAAAGCTTACTAACAACTAACATATACAGTCATTTCCAAAAATAATTTGCATTATTATTCTCCAAATTTGTATCACATTCAATAGGAGGAGATAACTCACTCACTAGTATCCATCATGTTAAAGATCTTATTATTGATTTTCATGTCAGTAGTTTGATATGTGTTTACTACATGATCTAGAAGGTCATATTTGTTAAGTTTTTCATATTTTTTATGGAATTCCATATTCATTAATAAAAAAATTCATCCAACTTCCTAGCATCATTAATCCAAAAGTGTATATTCTTTATTTTTTTCTTGAAAACAACAACAAAACTTTTCTCATATAGCTTCATAAATCTAACCGTTGGGATTTCAAGTATCACCTATAAAATAATTTCAAAACTACATGAAGAATCTAGAAGGTGCCTCCTTTTAGCAAAAAACATATCAAAATTTATCTATCTCCATAAAAATTATAAAATCTTAGTGCATAAAATCAACCAAAAAAATAAAGACTCTCATTCAAACCAATAACATATCCAAACAACATTTAATGCTAGAATAAACTATTCTTACTATCTCATCCCAACACATTACCTTGAAAATTCCCAAATACATATATCAAACCATAATAAAAAATAAGTTCTCACAAGTTTCCAAAAAATAGGAAATATTGTAGACAATTGGATGAAATCTAAAATCGTTCAAAGTAGCTTGCAAAAAATCTTCTTAATAAGAAAAAACCATCTATACTAATCTTTCTTGGCTCAATATGGTTGCACAAATAGGTGTTAAGGATGTAGAACCACATATTTTATAATCAATATTAAGGTTCCTATTAGTATTGACCCTAGCTAGAACCTCCTAGGAATCAATTAGTAAGTTATACAACATCTTGGCATTAATGTTAGAATAAAAATCCATCCACCCAACTAAATTTTTCAATGATTTATACATTAAAGATGATGTTAACTACAAACTTAAACATTGTGTAGGGAATTTTTTATAATTGAAATATATTTTTTTAGATTCAAGAAGAGAATATTATATCTTGATACAATCCCAAGTCTTTAATAATCTTAAATTAGAGATCATTGAACTCACTAATATCTTTACTAGCATGTTCCTTAGTAGAACAACATTGCAATAAATAAAGGGGATTATTATTCCAATGAGGATTCCACAAAATCAATCTAAATCTATTAAAGTATCCTTGGATCAATTAAAGGCATCATGATCCTTGGTAAATCATCTAATCTCCCAAACTCTTCATATGTTGTAAAACACACTATAAATCCAAACTGCCTACTAAGAAATTACCAAAAATATATCATAGGGGTGTAAACCAATCAACTATTTAGTTTTTTAAGAAAAAATAACTAAATATTATTCTTAAACATAATTTTGAACAAAGTTCTCTACCCCTAAGGACTTTAACAATCCATTATGTAGGTAAGGAAATATCTTGCATTTCAAATTATTTCATCCTAGGCCACCTTTGGTCTTGTCCATGTAACATCACTCCCATTACCTCTATACCTCTTTTTTGCACCTTTACCATTAGACCACAAAAAAATTCTCTCTATCTACCAAATATTCTCTACTTGACAACAACCCAATAACCAAGTAGAGGCATAATAGATATTGTAGGAGGAAATAATTTTCTAACACACTTGTAACCTCCTAGCAAGATAAAGATGTTAAAATTTCCATTTATGATTCTTTGATCAATCTTAAAAAAGATCAAGTCCCACATTTACTTCATAGAAGGATTAATTGAGAAAGGAATACCCAAATATATGACAATTTTAGAAGGTCCACCCTATTTCCAACTAATTTTATTTAACCAAGAGGATAACCATCCTTCCAACTAAGGACAATGGATTTACCTTCAAATATTTCGCCACTAGAGACCTTTCAATCTACATTCTACCTATTCATCAAGTTTTGAAAGTTATCTTCTTCAAGATAAGAGAATAAAGATTTATTGGAAATAGATTGAATATTTACTAATGTATCATTATTTTCTAATGAAATCCATTTGACCATCCTACAAATAAGATTAAAGCTTAAAATATGATTTAGCAAATCAAAATCAATAACAAAAATGGAAGAGCAAGTAGGAAACCTTGACTAATAAATCTTTTCAATACAAAATATTTTGAAAGTGACCCATTAATATCAATCTAAGTGTGAGAATGTTTAAAAAACTACTTGATAATTTTGTAAGATTCCTAAGTAAAACCAATGAGTTCAAGGAACATGATAATGAAGGACCTCTAAAATCTATCATATATATGTGTGTGTGTGTGTGTGTGTGTGTGTGTGTGTGTGTGGATCCCAAGATCACCATTTGTAGAATAAACCTTCACAGAAAATGAGAAAAGCACAACTATTTCACCAAGAAAGAGTGAATAAATTTATACGCTAAAAATACATACTGTACAGGATTTTAAAGCAGTGAAAATATTAAACGGGTGAGAAAACTACTCTATGGGAAAAAACCACTTGGAGTAATTACCTAAGTGAAAAACTTAAGACACTAACACCCCCACTTAAGTGAAAACTTAGGGAGAATGAAGATGCAATATGGGTCTCAACTACACAACCATGTTAGGTACCTATTTAAAATGCAAAAAAGAAATCTCTCACAACCAGAGAAAAGGAGAAAAACCCTGTGGGAAAACATCGTCCTCCAAAAGAGAGAAAAGAAAACAAAAATGATGCATGGATGGAGGACTTAATTACACCCCCCAAGGACTACATACATCATGTATATACAACCAATAGCCCCCCATAAGAGGGAAAGAGAGAGACTATGTAGCCCCCCCACAGTATACATGATATAATATCGACAAACAATATCAATAACTTTCTAAAGACAAAACATGATACAATATTGACAAATAACTTGTCTCCATTTTGGAAGAAACAAAACCAAATACAAATGCAGGTAAGCTTCTCATTATAGATAGGAATTAGCAAGTGAAATCCAAATGTAGGATGAAAATGTCTCTGAAATCTACTCATGTGTCACTAAGACCTTGAAATATGATACCATGAACCAATCAAGAACATTCCCAATCACAATAGGAGGTGAAAAACAAGGTACCACTAGAAATTGATACTAAACAATATCCAAAGAAAGAGATGGTTTGAAAATAGTTGTGTAATGATTGTCATCAAAGAAGAGAAATAACCCCTCAAATGTGTCCTCCAAAGATCTGAAATGTGATACTCCACGAACAATGAACCAATGTCTGACAAATAAGAATCCCAATCAAGAAGATAATCATAATCCTATTGTTTAGGAATGATGGAAGTACTCAATGAAGTTGGATCAACTATCTTTGGCAAAGAATCAAGAACCTCTGAAGCAACCACAACCTCATCTGAAATCTCAACAACCTCCAAAGGATCACAAGCATGGTTTATCTTCTCTGAAGGACAAAGAGACACACTGGTATTCAAAGGAGGTTCATTGAGAGACACCTCCATGACTAAGTCATCAACCTTGTGTGCCAAGTGTTGAGTGACCTACCTCCATGACCAAGTCATCAACCTTGTGTGCCAAGTGTTGAGTGACATTTGAGGTGAGATGGAAATGTTTCCAACCTCAAAGAGGTAGCTCATAAGGTTTACCAAATAACTTGGTAACCTCTAGAGGTCTTAATGGTTGCACATTTAGTTAGACAAGAAGTTGTCTAACCTCATATTGACCTAAGTGAGCTTAAGTATAGTGTAAATAGTAATTTTACACTAACACATTTCTATGTGTTAGACTTAATTTGCAATGGATTACTTCTTTGTTTTTGATAAAGGGTAAAACGGGTTTTATAGGGACTCGAAACCACCAAGTTTACAACAAAAGAGAAAGGATAAAAATTCCAACAGAAAAAATAGGCTACTCAAAAGAAAAAATTGGAAAAAGCAGCAGCCACCCGGAAAATACCTCATGAGTTAATTCCATGTACTATGTTTTAGAATAATTTGTAAGTTTGGAATTTCACATGTAGACACATTGTGTGGCCTAGAGGATGTATGTGTTAAGAGTAGGTTACTTCACTTGTCATTGTTACTCTTTTTAAGAAAAAAAAATAGTTGTGCTTCCACAGTGTTGCATCGTCCTCTAGGTTGAGGGACGGGGTTTTACACATTTTTTATAGTGATTTTTAACTTACATGCTCTATATGATTAGCATACATTTACATTTTATTTGTTGTTTTCCTCTCTTCTTTAATTCCTTTCATTCAACAAATATGAAAAATTTAAGGGGGTATGTCTTTTCTTTAACTCTCCTTATCAAGCTTGCAAATAGATATAGTTACAAGAATACAAAAATTCATTACTATGTCTAAATAGAGTTTTAGTTCATGACATGGAAATGCCTAATATGCCATATTTTGATTGCATAATGCGGTAGAACCCAATATGTCACACCACTCTTTATAAAACAAAATTTTCCCAACCTTATTACTACTTTTTAATTTTCTAACACAACCAAGAAATTTTATGACCTTTTTCTTATTCTAATTGTGAGAAACACACAACTCATTGAATTTTTTTTGGTTTTTTAGGATTCCAAGGAGCATGCATGGCAAAGATGAACACTCATGAAGATATATAGTTGGGTCCATTTCATTATATGGACCATAGTATCTTTTTTTATGACTGAGTATATTTAAGCTTAATATATGTTTATGCATTCTCTTTAGATACACAATAATGAGGATTTCAATGTACCTTAAAATTAAGGAAAAATGTAATGTTGAGATTAGCTAACCTATGTGAAATTCCACTTAGTTGTAGGTCTATTTTGAAAAAAATATTTGTACAATTATATAGTGACATGTGACACTTAAATTCCAATTTTATCTACTTCCATGATTCAAATATATCCACGTTCACTCTTTCTTGCACACATTTCAACAAATTTGACAATATCCTTGGCATATTTACACTTATTCACATACAAACCTTATAAATAGCTTATATTTTCATACACTCATTCTCTACCTTAAGATAGTCATTTATGTGGCACCCAACATCTATCTTGCATGACATAGATCTTAGCCAAAAATAAATTTTCAAAAAAATCATATGATTGATACATGTATTTTCATAGTTGGGATCTTACATGATACACACTTGTGCAATGAGTTATTACATGCCTTGGTATTTAAAGGTGTTAATTTGGACATTAAAATATCATCTACAAGTAATTATTCTTTGATCAATCATTCACATTAATAAGGAAAAAATTTAGGAATACTTGGAACTAAAGATTTAAAAGACCAATACTTTGCATCATAATCAACATCGAAATCACTTTCCTGTTATCTATTAGTATTTGTTATGAATATAATGTCAATTTAATTAAAAGGGTTGACTTAGGAGAACTTAAACCTTTGGATCAAGTGTTCTCCCAAAAGTTTTTTTTAAATATTACAAATCCTTAAGAATCATTAAGAAGTAGAGAATTTAGTGAATCAAATAGAAAAAGTGCACAATTTTTGAGATTAGACCTCTACACATTAAGGGTAAATCCACATGGAATATAATTGATCCATAATTTTAGAATCAATACTAGGGTGATTATAATTTCACATAAAATTTTAGACAATAAACATGTCCAAATTAGTAAGTGGAATCATCGCTATATCAAATATTATCATATCCAAACTATCATCAACTCAATTTAAATTAATTGTATTGAGTATATACATTTTATATAATTAACTTAAATAGCATTAAGAACATTGATGTGTGTGTGGGTGTGTTTTAGGATTAAATAAAAAAAATTGAACATATGACTACCATCATTAAAAAGTGAGCTTTTATTAAAAGAAATCTTGAACAAGATTATTTTATATGCATTATTACCTAACATGTACCCTAAGATCATAAATATTGTGAAGCTTTGATTTTATTTTTCTAGTTATTAAGACAAGTCTTGAATAATATTCTTTTATATGGGTTATTACCTAACATGTATCCTAAGAATTTATTGTGAAGCTTTAATTTTATTTTTCTAGTTATTATTACAAATCTTGAATAAGATTATTTTATATGTATTATTACATAACAAGTACCCTTGGATAATACATATTGTGGAGCTTTGATTTTAATTTTCTATTTATTATGGTGAGTGTAATTATGGTTGCAACAAGAGATATAATGTATTTAATAAAATTAAATAACTCTTAAGTAAATGTATTTATTCAAATAAAGTAAATATTCAAATAAATATAATAATTCAAGATTTTTATTTCTAGATGTATTTCAGATTTCTATACTAGTTTAGTCTTTTTGATTTTTAAAATATTTGTACTTGTATAGAATTTAATAGAAAAAAATTCTAATGTATAAAGAGAATATAAATATATCTAGTAATTAGAATATTTTAACATTAGAATAAATTATAATAAATTAAAATTTTCTTTTTATAGAATTTTAATATTTTAAAATCAAATATTAATTTTAAAAAATCAACATAATTAAAATATATTAATAAAAAAATAAAAAAATACAAATAATACAATCTAGAGAACATGAATTATCTGTTGTGTAATTTTCTATAGCTAATATATTTTCTTACCATCATATAAAGAACTTTTTAAAATACATTTATAATATTTTAAATGCATTCAATTATTAATTTTTAAATATAGCCAATGGAAGATAAAAAAATATAGCCCTCTATCAATTCGCATACAGTAGTTAAATCGACTGACACCATCAGAAAAGTTTAAATCAACTGACACCAGAAAATTTTTAACGACAAGGAATGGTAACTGATAAAAGGTTGAGTTAAGAGAGACATCCACCTAAACAGTCAGTGCTTAGTGTGTGATGTTTAAGCCGCTGAGGCAGATCATCATTCCCCATTGGAAACCACTTGCTCAAGGAAAGAGTGGGCGATGACAATAACTCCTTCCACGGAACTTCAACCCTTCCCAAAACTTTGCTCTTCGATCCTCCAAATATTTCTCTTTTTCTTCTCCACCTCAACTCAAATACAACTGAACCTGATTCCTTTATTAATATCGAACAAACAAACTACCTTTGCAGCCAGGCTGAAGAGCAATGTTTCTTGCTCTAACAATATCTAACTTGAGCTGCACACAACATCTTGGCCTTGTATCCTCCATTGAATTTCCTTGTTGCAGAATGATTGCGTTGTTGTTCAAAGCAGAGCTCTGTTGGACATATACTCAGTCGAAATGATGAGATTAGAGGTGAGATGAGAGGAGTAGAAGTGTAAAAAAGTTCATATAACGATTCCCATCGTATCTGATGTTGTTTTTCCGACAGAGCTTTGCATTGATATCCGTATCCCAAAAAAGGTATAAGCGAAGATCATGGATAATGTGATAATGACTAACTTCACCATCCACCCACTATTTCTAAGTCGCCCTTATCTCTTTACGTGGCTTGGCCATCCACTCGAAAAGATGTGGCTATAAATTGTTTTACTGTTTCAGTATTTTTGAATTGTATTGATGCATACTAAATCGTTTTGCACCCAATGATATAAAATTCATATGTAGGAGAATCTTGATAAATCTTGATTGATCTCCAAAGGCGATTCAAACATTATGTAATTCACTAATGCGTTAAGAACAACTCAAAGGATTGATATACCCACATACCTACAAAAATCAGCGTAGCTATCAAACGGAAAAAACGATATATTTCTAGTGGACTACACGTTAAAGAAGAGAACCACAACTCAGTTCACTCTACCGTTGTTTGAATGGCACTTTAGAAGTAATTATTTGCTTAATAGAAAAAGAAGATCCCATTTTATAAATTGTCCATCACACAGTTGTTCATGACATCAAGCTTACAATAGTCCAAAAAACCAATGTGAAAGAAGTTCAAAAAAATAGACGAAAACACAGATGTCTAGCAGAACAAAAGATCAAAAGTACCTCAATAATATCTTGCATCTCAGTTTTCCTCAAACTTGTATTTTTATTATGTGACCAATCTGAACTTTTCGCTATATGAGGATAAATCTTTCTTTTAAATAATGAATATAAAAGAAATGGAGAATTAATAAAATCCTTTGGCTATTCAACTAATTAATACAAATATATTTAGCATTTTCATCATTAATATAGGCAGTTTATAGTATAGGGTTTTATAAACTAATCATTTCACTTTTTTTAAAATTCATGATAGATTATTAAGGGAAAAATTTATGATCTAAGATGCAACAATTAGACTGCATCACAAACTATTACAATTATATTTTAAAGAAGAGGGTTTGGTAAATTAATCATTTCACTTCTTTTTTTAATTCATGATAGATTCTTAAGGAAAAAAGTTATGATATAAGATGTGACAACTAGACCACATCAAAAACTATTACAACTAGATAGTTCAAACATAAGATCCGACCAAAGTATCACAAAATAAAATAATACAAGCTTATATCAAAATCTAATCCACACTTAGCAATTTACAAAATGATACTAACAAACATCAACATTTGGTGACAACCAATATATGCAATCATTTACAACAATAATTTACATTATTACTCTCCAAGTATGTATCAAATCCAAAAGTGTCAATAGAAGAGATAACTCCCTCATGAGTATCCATCTTGCCAAAGTTCTTATTGTTGATTTTCATGTCATTATGTTGATATGTGTTACTATAGGATCTAGAAGGTCACATTTGTGAATTTTTGCATAAGGATGACTAATAGATATTTGAGTCTAGTCTAGGGGTAGCTAATACTAGCATGTTCTTGGTCTAAAGGATCTAGATTTTTCATGATTTACCAGTTAAATCTTGTGGAAATCTTTCTCATAATGATAGCATCTAGGGTTTGGTATGGATTAACTTGGGTATGGCTATGTTTAGCTCTAATAAAATCATATATGTCATTTTTATGCTCACTCAATTTTACAATGTTATTGTCAACATGCTCAAAGGGAGTTTTTTCTTGTTCAACGATCTCATCAAACCAAAGATCTGTGATGCTTTTTTCTCTTAGGTTGGATTTTACTTGTTTGGATTTTTTTGCATGGGATTTACACAAGGGGATAGAACAAAAGGTAGAAACAACAACGAGAAAACTAGATTATTCAAGTGGGTGGGTATGTACTCAAGAAAACACCAATTGTTATACCCCATTTTCAAACAATTAAGTCATGTTACATTTAAAATTCTTATCTTAAATAGTTATATTTTGCAATTAGATTTTGTTTTTCTTAAGGATTCTAACAATAGAATATAGTTTACATGTTTTCATTATTCCAATGAATATATTTTCAAGTGCATATTAAATATAGATACTATTTTAATGATAAAAGAAATTAATATAATTTTACTTTCTTATTAATTTTGATCATTTGATTATTAATCTAGTTATGGTAAAATTCATATAATGTGACTAATAGACTAACTAATTTATGGATAATGAGACCTATATGCATGATAATTTACTTCCCCCTCCTAGTTAAAGAGGTAGAGTATTGTCAAGGAGAGGGTCGCAGATCAAGGTGGCCAACAAGAATATCATGCCTTTTGAGAATAGTTATTTTCACACACACATAAGAGGTTTCATATGTATTAAAGATTTGAGTTCATTTTAGGATTTTCAAGCTATGTTGGTTCATGTGAAGGTAATTATGTTGGCATTAGTAGTCTAATTGTCAAAATTCATTTTGTGCTTAATTAATCTTTCAATTACGAAGTTATATGAAATTGTTGCTTGATTGTACTCTCTTGGATATTATTTGCATGTTCACCCTACTCCTTGGTCACTTACCTAGTAGTGTGAGAAAGAGAGAAAACTATTCTCTAGGTAAGAGATTGTTTTTCCTTTTAAATATGAATTAAAAATTATTTAAATTATTAGAGAATGTTTTTAAATTAAAAATAAATATAATTTAAAATACTTAAATCCAATGGAAAGAAATGAGAAAAGTTGGCTTGAGCAGAAAGGATTTTTTATAGCAAGAGACCTTTTGCATTCAATGTTGGAATCAAAAGATTGACAAAAAATATCCAATCATTGAAAGCTCTATTGATGTTATCTTCTTCCTCACGAAGAGTGAGAAAATAATAATTGATAAGATGACCATTAACGAGATAGTGGGATGAGTCAATATTGGCATGGTCTGATGGTTTAAAGGTGGCATTGTTGTGCTTGCCACCAAGTTTCAAACCTCATTGGGGTGGTATTGTTGAGTTGTTTTATTGGGGATGAGGTCCTCCATTTGTGACCTCACTGATTCATAGCTTCGAGTCAAAAGCATTTACCCCTTAAATAAAAAAACAAGATAGCGGGATGAATTAGGAAGATAAATCCCCTTGACATGGGATCGAGAAATAACTTGAGGAAGGAGATAACCAAATCCTTTGAAACAACAAGAACATAAAGAGCAAGAGAAAGAGCACAACCTTGTTTGATGGAATGAAATATTCTAAAAGAGGAATATTTTGGTCAGAGATGGTAATGCAATAAAAATCATCTATAAAGATCATTTACATTTTGAATGAATCGAGGGCCAAAACTAAGAGTATTAAGCATGGCCAAAATAAAGGGCCACTCAATGTGATGAAAGGCCTTGGAAAAGTCAATTTTGATGAACAAAAAAGGCTACTAAGATTGGTAGACCCATTCCATATCTTCCAAAACTATAATAATATTATCCAAAATAAATATGGATTTAATAAAATCAGTCTACTCAAGTTTCACAATAAGCACAATCATTTTGAAAAGCTTGAGAGCTAGTGCTTTAGTGATGATCATGCACAAGACATTCAACAAAGTGACATGTTTCCAATTGTTGATCCTCTAAATCACTTTTCTTATTTATGTATTTTACATTTCCTTTGTTAATGATGTTACCTACAACCCAATTTTCATGACTTCAAGATAAACATTATGTAGGTCGCTACCAACCATTTCTTAGAAGGCTTTGTAGAATTCTCAAGGGAAGCCATCAAAGCTAGGGTTTTTGTCATTGGCCATAGAAAACATTTCCTCCTTGAGGTTACCTTGTGAGAGGAACTAGTCATAAGGAACGCATTGAGAATTCAAAAAATAGCAAGGCATAATATCAAGACATTATTACAAAGCATGTTATCTTACAAGATTGTACTCATGGGATACAAACACTTTCTCATAATGGTAAATAAAAGCTTGAATGATATCGAGAAACTCTTGAAAAAAATTATGCCCTTCATAAATTATTTTTATGGTATGAGAGGATTGACAAGCTCATAAGGGTTGAAAATAATATTTTCACACCTTATCTCCAATTTTAAGCTAGTGTAGTTCAACATTGCTTTGGGTGTCACAGGATACATAGGAATATGTGATTTTACTATGTTATCACAACTAGGTTAGTTGACGTTGGACAATGGAATCAAACTATTGGGATTCTAAGGCGGTGGTGGGGAGGTGGAGCTCCCAAGTTGTGGCCTCATATAAGGAATAGAAAAATAATCCAATTGGCACCCATAGATATAAATAAAAAGGATCATACGGGTTATGGTATCATTCCACCAAATTCATTCTAAAAGACATGGGTCTAAATTCCAAACATGTTACATGTGTTATTGTGGCATTATGGTTGAGCAAAGATGTGTTAAGGAATAACTAACTCTTCATAACCTTGGGAGTTGAATTCTACCACTTGATGTGAAATTATATAAAGATATCGTCAAATAAGACAATATCCACTAACAATTTGTCAAGAAAGGAACAATTTAGTTAGCAAAAGTGAAGAATGACTATGTACTAAAATCATAGAAAATCATGTCTCTTTTAAGACCTTATTAGGCCCAACCTAAAAAAAATTCCATATGTACCAATGTATATGGTCATGACAATAACTAAAGTTGGGGTTGAAAAGACTCAATTTATTAGGCATCTAAAGCCAAGCCTCTCTTTTTCCATTTGTCTTATGCATGGGAAAATTTCCACATTTATCATGTTGCATCTCAATCATGTTGAAATATTTTAACAAGATCCAAGTGGTGGCCAACATTGAATTGGAAATCCAATGCTAGAGAGAAGATCTTTGAACTACATCATTGGAAGAATAAACATTAATCACCCCAAAGGAATGATTATTGATGTTGAAAAGATCCCACACTATCCAATTAGTGGGGTCACATCCATGATCAACCAAAATTTGATGTCATGTGGGTGAGATAAAAGTGACAACTCCACCATGGACAACCTCATGATTAGTATAGAGAAAAAAACTAGATGGATATATATCACAATATGATGCAAAAGTAAAAAACATAACGCTTTAACCTCTTGAAGTCATAAAATTTCTAACTCTAAAAATTGGGCATGAACATCTCGAACAAAGTATTTCCAAGGGAGGTTTTTGAGACCCTTCATATTATAAGACATATAATTCATTTAAAAATCAAGAGGAATTTCCTCATTATCCAACCCATCAAGGGTAGAATAACTATTTTGAATCATTTTTTAGGTGTCTTATAGATTCCAATTTGAACATTAAGGTGTATAGGTTGTCTATTTTTTGGCGCAAACTCCCCTTCTTCCAAATGCCCCAACATGATTTAAGGTCTCCTTTGACCCACTATAGGTGGGGAGGTATGTTGAGATTTACCAATAGGTAGTTGCAAAGCAACCAAAATTGGTTGGGTTTAAGAATATATCACAATATCTGACACATTTGTGTCGATGGGTTTTGAAATATGCAAATCAAAACCCCCTTATTGATGGATTAGGGGGTAGGTTTGGAAGATCTAGTGTTCTTGGATTTGTGGTTAACCACTGTAGACCAACCCTCCTTTTTTACAAGTCGTGACCTAGTTGAGGGTTGGGTAAGGGGATTAGGTCATTTGGAATCCAACACACAATCCTTAATCTTGTGGTCAAAATCCTCACGTTGATAGCAAGTGTTTAAGAGATTAATATATTGGATGCAATATAAGTAATGGATTAGGCCAATTTGAATGTCCACTACATCCTTGAGGTCTTTGGATATGTTGACCTTGCCATAAAATCTGCATTATGGGTGATTTGAATAAAACTTCTCAAGCTCTACATAAATGATAGATTCCATTGAGGAAGCAATCTAGGTAAGAAATTTTGAAAATTGCAAAGGTAACATTCAGAATTCATCCCAAATAGGGACATGAAGGGCCTTTTCCTCAAAAAGATAAAGACTCTCATTCAAACCAATAACATATCCAAACAACATTTAATGCTAGAATAAAGTACTCTTACTATCCCATCCCAACACATTCCCTAGAAAATGCCCAAATACATTTATCAAAACCATAATAAAAAAATAAGTTCTCACAAGTTTCCAAAATATAGGAAATATTGTAGACAATTGGAGAAAACCCAAAATCATTCAAAGTAGTATGCAAAAAATCTTCTTAATAAGAAATAACCATCTAAAATAATCTTTCTTGGCTTAATATGGTTGCACAAATAGGCGTTAAGGATGTAGAACCACAAATCTTATAATCAATATTAAGGTTCCTATTAGTATTGACCCTAGCTAGAACCTCCTAGGAATCAATTAGTAAGTTATACAACTTCTTGGCATTAATGTTAAAAGGAAAATCCATCCACCCAACTAAATTTTTAAATGATTTATATATTAAACATGATGTTAACTACAAACTTAAACATTGTATAGGGAATTTTTTATAATTGAAATAGTTTTTTTTTTAAGATTCAAGAAGAGAATATTATATCTTGATACAATCCAAAGTATTTAATAATCTTAAATTAAAGATCATTGAACTCACTAATATCTTTACTAGCATGTTCCTTAGTAGAAAAACATTGCAATAAATAAAAGGGATTATTATTCCAATGAGGATTCCACCAAATTGATCTAAATCTATAAAAGTGTCCTCAGATCAGTTAAAGGCATCATGATCCTTGGTAAATCATTTAATAGTCTCCCAAACTCTTCATATGTTGTAAATGACACTATAAATCCAAAAGGATACTAAGAAATTACCAACAAAAATATCATGGGGGTGAAAACCAATCAACTATTTAGTTTTTTAAGAAAAAATAACTAAATATTATTCTTAAACATAATTTTTCTTAGTTCACTACAGCTAAGGACTTTAACAATCCATTTTGTAGCTAAAGAAACACCTTGCATTTCAAATTATTTCAGCCTAGGCCACCTTTGGCCTTGTCCATGTAACATCACTCCCATTACCTCTATACCTCTTTTTGGCACCTTTACCATTAGACCACAAAAAATTTCTCTCTATTTACCAAATATTCTCTACTTGACAACAACCAAATAAGCAAGTAGAGGCATAATAGATGTTTTAGGAGGAAATAATTTTTTAACACACTTGTAACCTCCTAGCAAAAGAAAGATGATAAAATTTCCACTTATGATTGTTTTCTCAATCTTAAGAAAGATCAAGTCCCACATTTACTTCATAGAAGGACTAATTGAGAAAGGAATACCCAAATATATGATAATTTTAGAAGGTCCACCCCATTTCCAACTAATTTTATTTAGCCAAAGAGGAGAACCATCCTTCCAACTAAGGGCATTGGATTTACCTTTAAATATTTCATCACTAAAGACCTTTCAATCTACATTCTACCTATTCATCAAGTTTTGAGAGTTACCTTCTTCAACATAAGAGAATAAATATGTATTGACAATAGATTGAATATTTACTAATGTATCATTTTTTTCTAATGAAATCCATTTAACCATCCCACAAATAAGATAAAATCTTAAAATATGATGTAGCAAATCAAAATCAATAACAAAAATGGAAGAGAAAGTAGGAAACCTTGACTAATAAATCTTTTCAATACAAAAGATTTTGAAAGTGGCCCATTAATATCAATTTGAATGTGAGAATGTTTAAAATACAACTTGAGAATTTTGTGATATTCCTAAGGAAAACCAAAGAGTTCAAGGAACATGATAATGAAGGGCCTCTAAAATCTATAATATATATATATATATACTAAAATCAAACAACATGTAAGCACTTTTGTTAAATTTCTTGGCCTAGTATAGAGCTTCCTAGATAGTCACTTGAGGTTTTTAAGAATATATCTACCCTTGATGAACCTAATGCAATTAACATTAATAATCATTGGTAAGATATCAGTAGATATCGATCAACCTTAAAGCTAACATCCTAGCTAAAAATTTATATGAAACATTCAATAAGGTTATGGGCCTTCAATATTTTATTTGAGCTTTATCACCTTCTTTAGGAAAAATATTAATGATACCCTTATTAATCTTATCTCTAAGAGACCCTTTTTATTGCTTCATTTTAGGCCATCAAAAAATCATAAACAATCCATGGAGATTTATCCTTATAGAATTATATAGGCATCCCATCAACCCAAAGGTATTTACCACTTTTAAAATATTTTAAATTACATTCAAAATTCTCTTTTATTGAATTATTTTTTAAAATTTTCTATCACATACTTGTTGAGTTTCTTGGGAGTGATTTTTTTCAAATTTCTCTAGATTTCATATTATGGCAGTTATTGTCATTTATAACTAAAAGAGGAAAATAGAATCCACTAAAATAAACCTTCATATCATTTATATCATTATAGATATTTTCATGAATCCTTATAGGACCAATGGTTTCCTTCATATTCTTAGACTTGAGGTGATTAAAAAATATTTAGTTCCTCTATCCTTGTTCTTAATATAATCCAATTTAGCTCTAATATTGGCCCCTTGATCCCTATGGCTCTATAAGCATCTTAACTTATGTTTAGGTCAGCAAGACTTCTAATAAGGAAGTCATTGTTAGGATCCACTACACTTGGTCTTCAAAAGATAAAAACCTCTTTTGCAAAAAAAAATTGAAACATTCTTCTATCAAGTGTCAATTTCTAGACAATAATCTCAAACAAATATTTTCATCTTTCCACCATCTTATCCATAAAATCAATGTTAGAATAAATAAGGTAGAAGGATTTATTAATGCTTCTTAGAGAAACAATACCTTCAAGCTACTTTTTTTGTTATTAAGCAATTCCACATTTAAATTAAATAGATTATTCTTTTTGTACATCTCATGCACATAGTCAGCCCTTCCAATAATGCTCACTTCAATGGGGTAGTGGTAATGCATTGTGCATGGGGGAACTCTAATAGAATTGTAATTTTTCATTGTATCAAAGCAACATAAATTATTTTACACATAGAATCTATTTAACCTAGAACATTTTTTTTCTATATCACTCTAACTATTGTATCAAATAAACTAGATACCTTTACTAAATGGTTTTATTTCTCCTAAAGATGGTCCACCATGGTAAGAGCTCTTTTAGCTTTTTCCTAGATATACTATTCATTAACTTTTCAAATCATAACACTACCATAGATTTTTTCTTCCTTTTTCTCAATCATGGTAAAATCACCTCTAAGGATCTAAGGAACCTTAGGAAGGGGGATGCCAACCATTTTTACAAATAGGTTTTGTCTCTATAATTATTAAGAACTAGATTAAACAAATACCAAATTTATAATTATCTCTCTCAATGATTATCCAAAGCACTCCATTACAAATGAAGCATCTAATATTAATAATAAAAGGTATCTATTTCTAAACAATAAGAATTGCACTCCCTCCCTTGTCTTTCTCATGATTAAAAGTATAAAAATTAGAATTCTTCCACGAAAATTTAAATAAGATGAAGTAAAAACCATTTAAAAAAAAATGCCATCTTTGCCCTTTTTCCTAGACTTTTGACCAAATTAATCTATTCAACATACAAACTATGTACAAGTTATGCTCACAACATCCTCCTTTATTATCAAATTTAAATCAATAAAGATTTTTCCAAAAAAATGCATCCACAATACTGATACACAATGCTGATAGCCACTGGCCAGTATCGCCCACCATAAACAATTGGCAGGTTGACAGGAATGCCAGAATTTGAGCTCTTCCCATGCTCTGGGGAAGTACACGCCCACGTTTGTTGAATATTCCAGCTCATCAACAGCTCATGCCATTTTAGTGGGCTTGCCCTTTCTACGCCCCGCATAATTGGGCTGGCCACATTTAAATGCCGCAGAAACCGTTTCCTTGAGTTCACCTGAAAGCAAAGGAAAGCCATAGCTTCGGACTTGGCAATTGCCAATCTCATTTCCCTTAAACTTGACCGAAAATATGACCCTCATAATCACCCCTGCACACCTCTCCTCCACATCCGCACTCATCCCGTTCCAAACGTCTTAAACGCCTGCTCACATTTCTGCTTTTCTCCCTGCATTTGCTACTTCCACGCCATATTTTCTGTCGATCTGCTTCTGTTGCATCACACTCACCAACTCTCACCGACACTGCAATCTGCAAAGCTGGAGTAAGCAGTGGCAGAGGCAGAACATCTTTCGCCAATGGAAACCAGTTGCTTAAGAAAAGAGTGGGCGATGACAATAACTCCTTCCACGAAACTTCAACCCTTCCCAAAACTTTGCTCTTCAATCCTCCAAATATTTCTCTTTTTCTTCTCCACCTCAACTCAAATACAACTGAACCTGACTCTGTTATTAGTGCAGACAGCATTTCATCCATTTCTTTTCCTCCACATTCCAAGCAGAATGTTTCTCCCCAGTGGGGCTCTGGGGAAGCCTCGACCTCCTTCGTATTCACTGCTATGCTCTTGTTCAGATAATATCGAATAAACAAACTACCTTTGCAGCGAGGCTGAACACCAATATTTCTTGCTCCAACAATATCTAACTTGAGCTGCACAGAACATCTTGGCCTTGTCTCCTCCATTGAATTTCCTGGTTGCAGAAAGATTGCGTTGTTGTTCAAAGCAGAGCTCTGCTGGACAACTACTCAGTCGATATGATGAGATTAGATGTGAGATGAGAGGACTAGAAGTCTAAACAAGTTTATATAACGATTCCCATCGTACCTGATGATATTTTGCCGACGCGGCTCTGCATTGATATCCGTATCTCAAAAGAGGTATAAGTGAAGATCGCGGATAATACGATATGACTGATTTCACCATCCACCAACTGTTTCTAAGCCATCCAGCCTGAAATCCCTTATCTCTTTACGTGGCTTGGCCATCCACTTGAAAAGATGTGGCTAGAAATTGTATTCTACTGTTTCGGTATTTATGAATTGTATTGATGCATTGCAAATCGTTTTGCACCCAATGATATAAAATTCATATTTAGGAGAATCTTGATAAATCTTGATTGATCTGCTAAGGCGATTTAAACATTATTTAATTTATTAATGCGTTAAGAACAACCCAAAGAATTGATATACCCACATACTTATCAAAATCAGCGTAGCTATCAAACGGAAAGGGATATATTTCTGGTGGACTACATTTTTAAAGACGCAAAGGACAACTCAGTTCACGCTACCCCTGTTTGAATGGCGCTTTAGAAGTAATTATTTGCTTAATAGAGAAAGAAGAACCCACTTTATAAAAAATAATTAGATTTTTATACTATATTAAATTCAAATAGTACAGTTTAACAGGCTATACTGTTCATCATACAGCTATTTACGACATCGAGCTTATAATAATCCAAAAAACAACGTGAAAGAAATTCAAAAAACAGACAAAAACACAGATGTCCAGCAGAAAAAATGATCAAAAGTACCTCAATGATATCTTGCATCTCATTTTTCCTCAAACTTATATTTTTATTGTGTGACCCATCTCAACTTTTTATTATATTGAGGATAAATCTCGTTTTTTTCAAATCATGAATGCTAAAAGTAATGGAGAATTAATTAAAGCCTTTCACTATCAATACCGTAATAATTAACAAAACATAATTAGGTTTTATAAATTAATCAATTCATTTTATTTTTTAATTTGTGATGGATTATTGAGAGAAAAAGTTATGAGATGTGACAATTAGACCACATCACAAACTATTACAACCAATAGTTCAAACATAAGGCAATGACTATTCAGCCATCTGGATGCACCATGTACATTTGATGGTCGTACGCCTATCATACAGCATACGACAAATTCATCGCGAGCAATTCACCGACGGAAAATTCACTGCCAACAATTTACTGTGGGAAAATTCACCACCATGACAAATTCACCGCCAAGCAAAATTCACCCCAGCAATTCACCGTTGCAGAAAATTAACCACGTTAATATTTTTAATAAAATCAAAGTTTTTGAAATATATATTAAAAAATATTAATGCAGTTAATTTTCCACTACGTGAATTGTTGGCGGTGAATTTTCCCACGATGAATTGCGGAGGTGAATTTTTCGTCAATGAATTGCTGGGGTGAATTTTCCTAGAGCCCTATCATACATGTCGCTAAAGTGGAGTTTGTTGGCATGCACGTTTTTTTATCATGCATCTACTTAAGTCCAACTTAGCATTTATAACTGTAGGTGTGCATTTATTTTTCTTGGTCTAAAGCATTCATTTTGGGCAGTCACTTACTATGACATGTTACCCGTGATCTTTTCTCCAGTATTTATCACATGTTTCTTGCATTTTTCCCTGCTTATTTATACAAGGCCCTTTGTACATTTCAAAACATCTCATTCACATCAATGGTGAAATAGCTTCTTTTTGGTTGCTTCTCATTGTTTGATTGTTTTGACTTGCAGCATAGGCTCTTAGGTGCATCAACATGGTATCAAAGCTACTATGACTGCAGCCCTTTCTACCCATTGAGTTTTCACTAGGTCTGAGTCTACATTGTGCGGGGAATTGCTAAAGAAGCTTGTGCCTTGCATGTGCCTAAAATCCCACTTCCAGCTCTCTGTTCTTGGCGAAAGTCTCAAGGTCCACCGACAGACCTGTTGTGTCCCACGCATAGTCACCGGGGAACTCATCGGTCAAGTAGGATGGGGGCTCCCTTGAGAAGGGTCCCAAGTATTTCACCCTGTCCGGCCCGTACCAAGGGGAGCTTGATACAAGTGCTTTGACAGTCTTGGTCATGCCCCTTTGCATGTTCACGCGCCTCCCACATTCAGACTCGCCAATTGCCTGGAAAACTTTTTCGCTATCTACCCTGCAAATGGTGGAGATGAGAGCTTCACCATTAGGGTCATTGTTTCTTCCTGCTCTTGCTATGTTTCTCTCTGGACACTTGGTCTACGGGTATTTTGGGATCCTAGGCTACTTGGCGTTTGGAGCAGAGACCAGAGAGATCATTACACTGAATTTGGGGAAGAATTTGATGACAGATCTGGTGCAACTAGTGCTTTGCCTCAACTTGCTCTTCACCTTTCCTTTGATGATGAATCATGTTCATGAGGTGGTGGAGCCCAATACTCATTTCTATTGAGGTCTCTATGTGTCCTTGTGACCACCATTGTGGCTATGTTTGTGCGTAATTTTGCAGATTTTTTGTCTCTAGTGGACAGTAGTGTGTGTTGTGCTCTAGGTTTTGTATTGCCCGCATCGTTTCACTTGATTGCTTATATGAAGGAATTTCCATGGCTTCATGTGCTCGCTGATGTTCTCATCATCTTTGTCAAGTCTAGGTGTGAGCAAGGACTTTAGTCCAAAATTGGACGTGCAAAAATTCTTTTAGCTATTTATATAGTTGATTACACTGCATTCAGATGTGAGTAAAGGCTCACATGGACAACTGAAGGTTGGATTGTTTTGTTTAATCTCGTGTGCCTTTTATGTGGAGGTTTGTGCTCTTTGTTACATGGTGGCTTACACTAACCATGTTGATTTCTGCACTCATGGTGAATGGGTATTCTTCTGTGGTTTGAATATGTGTTGTGACATGGTGCTGGAACTCGTCAAATATCTCCCATTTCGCTATCAACTTGGCCCATTAGGCCCCATTTTTTTTGCAATTATGTTTTTTTGGTGGTCACGTGGAGCGATCAAGAGCTATTGTGAACTGCGAAAGTGCCTAAAATAGGGTTTTTTTTCAAATTTGTGCAACTTTTGCAAATGGATTCTGTTTTCAACAACCGAGCTACCATCGAAAAGTTGCTTCAACGATCTTCACTATGGACGAGGTGTTTTCTGGAAATTTTGTCATTTTATGCCATTTTTTACTAGCTTGAAGTTGCAAGTTGTTACTATTATATCTCTTGGAAAATTTGGTGCTTGTAAATTGTAAAATCAGTTTGAATATATTATGGGGGTGTATTTTACATTTTAATCCTTTGAGTGCCCTTGTATATCATGTTGGACCCTAGGATTGATTTTCTCACTCCACACAACTATCACACATGGAAGCTCAAGATGTCACAATTGTTGCAATCTTGGGGTCTATGGCAACTATTGGATGTTGACCAACCCGAATTCACTAAAACATTTGAGCAATTTGTTCATAGAAACAAAATGGATGAGGCTAAAGGACTCATAGGTCTTCATGTGTCTAATAATTTGTTGTTTCATATTGTTGAGTGTAAAAAACTTAAAGAGGTGTGGGATAAGCCTGCAAAGTTGTATGGTAATGTTAATCAATTTAGGATCTTGCAGCTTGAAGCCGATCTCACTTCTGTCTCTCTAGATGTTTTTCCCTCTATTCAGGATTTCCTTGCATAATTCAAGTTGATTTTGTCTCAATTAAAAGGATGTGGTCATGCCAAAGAAGATGAGTGTATTTTCTTGATCTTGTCTAAGCTTAGAGGTCATTTTCAAGTGTTTTTCTCTACCTTCTATTCTACTATGGAAATTCTATGAGGGAAGATCATAAGATGCCTTCTTTTGAGGAGTTTTGTGATCACTTGATGAGGTAGTAGGCCAAGTTGATTTAGATGGATGCTCTTCCTAAGAGTCATGCTTTAATGGATCAATCTTCCAAGGCAAAAGGGTAAGAATAAGAAGAAGTCTAGAAGACAGATTCGTCTTTCGATGGTGAGCCTTCCTCCAAGCCTAAGGCGAAGACTGATCAAAAGGATAATCCTACACTTTCTCCTCCTCCTAACTCAAGCAAGTCATCTTCTAAGTCTAAGAAGAAGGAGAATTGTTCCTTTTGTGGAAAATCTGGGCATAATGAAGCACATTGTTTTGAGAGGCTAAGAGCATTACAAGAAGCTATGAGGAAGCATAATCTTTCCATGCCTAAGTCTTCTTCCTCAGGAAAAGAGCAAGCTCTCTTAGCTACGGCTTTTTCCTCTACCAGTTCCAATTGGATTCTTGATTCTGGTGCTTCTCATCAAATGACTCATACTATGGATTTTTTTTATTCTCTTTCTGATAGACATACTTCACATATTGTTGTTGGGAACTCTTCTCAAATTCCAATTTTGGGGACAGGCTCAGTTCATATGCAAGAAGGTAGCATTAATGATGTTCTTCTTGTTCCTGATATTTCACAGAATTTGCTCTTTTTCTATCAGATTTGCAATCATGGTGATGGAAGGCTTGTTGAGTTCTCTCCTACTGATGTGACCATTCAAGAGATGCAAGATCTTGAGAAGGTCATTGCTACAGGCACAATTGACCATGCAGCCCGTTTGTATAGGTTTGATGGATTTGAACTTCTTCATCGAGATCATCCCTTATTGCTCATGCAGATTCTATGAGCAAGCTTTGGCATGAATGGTTTGGGCACCTAAATTATAGATATCTTCAGCAAATGAGCACACAAAATTTAGTAATTGGTCTACCTTAGATCTCTTGTTCAGATGGAGTTTGTCAAGGTTGTGTGCTTGGCAAGCATCATAGGGATCCTTTTTCAAAGGGTATGGCCACACGTGCTTCAGCACCCCTTGAGTTGGTGCATAGTGACCTCATGTCCTTGCCCACTCCTTCATTTTCAAGGGCCAAATATGTGCTCACCTTCATTGATGATTTTTCTAAGCATACTTGGGTGTATTTTTTTAAGTATAAGGATGAGGTTCTTTGCCATTTCATGTCCTTCCTTGCATTTATGGAGAAGCAGTCAAGACATTCCCTTCAGAAGATTCGCACAAATATTGGGGGGGATTATGTCAATCAGGCATTTTAGGAATTCTATCATGCTAAGGGTATTCTTCATCAACACACAATGCCATACACTCCTTGGTAGAATGATGTAGCGAAGCGGAAGAATAGAACTTTACGGGAGATGGCCAATTGTATGCTACAGTCTAGATCCATGGCTTCCGCCTTTTGGGTAGAGGTTGTCAATTGTGCCAACTATATTCAAAACCGTATGCCCCACAGGGCAGTACAAAATATGACTCCCAAGGAGGCTTGGTCTCATGTCAATCCCAAGGTTTCCTACTTTAGATTATTTGGGAGTGATGCATGGACATTCATTCCAAATGGTCGACGTAAGACAATGGAGAAGAAAAGTCAACAGTTTATTTTTGTTGGCTATTGTGAGGATGTGAAGGGTTATCAATTGTTTGATCCTGTCACTCGAGAGGTTCATTTTCGTCATGATGTTCAATTTGATGATTCTTTCACTCTAAAGGATTCTCCATCACAAGCCTCTCCCTCTCTTCTTCCTAGTTCTTCTTAAGAGGATGTTGTGCTTCCAAAGGATGATGATGATGCTCCTAATGATGTTCTTGATCATGGTATAGATCTTGTTGTTGATATTACTCCATCTTCTCCTTCTCCTCCACCTACACCCCATCGACCTTTATGGGCTCGTACACTTCTTGAGGATGTTTTTTCTCTTGCAGGTGATCCCACAGCTACACGTTGCACTTGTTCCCGCACTTCTAGTATCAATCTTTTGAGTCATGTAGTTTATATTGATCCTCAAAAAAAATTGAATGATTCGGGTGTTCTAGAATGGGATAGTGCTATGATAGAGGAGTATTCCTCCTTAATGAAGAATCATACTTAGGATTTGGTTCCTCTTCCTAAGGGATGAAAGTTGGTTCGGTGCAAGTGGGTGTATCGTACACGGTTTCCAACTAATGGTTCTATTGATAAGTATAAGGCTTGTCTAGTGGCTAAGGGCTTTTCTTAGGTTGAGGGTATTGACTATTTCAAGACCTTTGCTCCTATCGCAAAGATGGATTCCATCCACCTTGTGCTTTCTATTGTTGCATCTTAGGGTTGGTCAGTGTATCAGATGGATATGAAGAGTGCTTTATTGCATGGTGATCTTCATGAGGATATCTATATCAAGCAACCACCATGCTTTGTGGAAGACCCTTCACTTGTTTGCAGGCTCTGGCGTTCATTGTATGGTCTCAAATAGGCTCCTAGAGCTTGGTATGAGAAGATGGATATTTTCTTGCTTGCTTATGGATTCACTAGTTGTCACTCCAATCCTATAGTTTACATTCAAAGGCATGGAGGGGATCTTCTCATTCGTGTTCTTTATGTTGATGACTTGATTCTCACGGGGAGTTCTCCTGCCATAATTGAGGATACTAAGTGAGATTTGATGAAGCGTTTTGATATGACAGATCTTGGTCTGTTGCATTACTTCCTTGGTCTTCAAATCCATCAATCTTTTGTCAGTATTTCTATCTTCTAGTAAAAGTGTGATCTTGATTTGCTTCAAAGGTTTGGTATGGTTAATTACAAGCCAGCCCCTACTCCTTTTCAATCAGGTGTTGTTTTTTCCACAAGTTGCACTAATCCATACATTGATTCTACTTTGTATCAACAATTGGTTGGAAACCTTTTGTACTTAACACATAGTTGTCTTGATATTTCCTTTACAGTTGGTCTTGTCTCCTGTTTCTCTCAAGATCCTCATGAGAGTTGTTGGAATGCATCCAAGTGTATCTTATGGTACATTCAGGGCACTACACAGTTTGGCATTCACTACACATCAGGTTCTACTGAGATTGTGGGATTCACTGACCCAGATTGGGTTGGTGATGTTGATGATCAAAAGTCTACTTTTGGATTTTTATTTTTTGTTGGTTCTGGTTCAGTTGCTTGGTCTTGCAAGAAGAAGACTACTATTGTATTATCATCAACTAAGGCTGAGTATCAAGGAGTTGTCTTAGCTAGTCAAGAGGTTCTTGAGCTTCGACAATTGATGGTTGAGTTTGGCTTTCCTCTTGATCATCCCACTATTCTTTGGTGTGATAACCAGAGTGCCATACATATTTCTCGCAACCCCATGGAGCATCAATGCACTAAGCATATTGAGATCCACATGCACTTCATTTGGCAGCTCATTTAGGTTGGTGTTCTTGCTTTGGAGTATTTGCCTACGAATCAGTAGGTTACAGACATCTTTACTAAACCTTTGGCATCTCCTCGCTATCTTCAGTTGTGATTGATGTTAGGGGTGAAGGAAGTTGTCCTTAGGGGTCTTGAGGAGTCCTCCTTCCTTTCACTTTTGTTTTGTTCTCTCTTTTGCAGAGGAGTTTTCTCCCATAGGGTTTTTCTCCTTTTCTCTGGTTATGAGAGATTTGCATTGCATTGCATTGTAGTTGTACATGGGTACCTAACAAGGCTTTATTGTCGGGACATATAATGCATCTCATATTACATTTTCATTCGCTGAACTTGCATCTCCTACATATTTCTTCGTAAGTTGCACTTAAGGGGGGTGTTGGCATGCATTTTTTTAATCATGCATCTTCTTAAGTCCAACTTGTCATTTATAACTGTAGGTGAGCATTTATTTTTCTTGGTCTGGAGCATTCATTTTGGGCAGTCACCTGCTGTGGCATGTTACCCATGATTTTTTCTCCAATATTTACCACATGTTTCTTGCATTTTTTCCTGCTTATTTATACAAGGCCCTTTGTACATTTCAAAACATCTCATTCACATCAATGGTGAAATAGCTTTTTTTGGTTGCTTCTCATTGTTTGGTTGTTTTGGCTTGCAGCACAGGCTCTTGGGTGCATCAACAGAGTTTTCACTGTAGGTACAAAGTATTAAATTATTATAAATATTATATTGTATTAATATCATCACAATAATAAAAATACTAAGAAAAATATTTAAAATAATTTTTAAAAGTTATATTATATTTAATTGTATTGCATATGGAAATGGCTAAGAAAAACCTTTGAGATAACTTTTAAAAATATTATATTTAATTGTATTGCATATTAAGCAAAAGGGACCTAGATAGGAGTGAATAGTAATGAGAGTAAACAAAAAAGAATTGGCGGCCATCTAAAAAATTCCACCACCCCAAAAGCACTTTGTACCTACAACAAAATATCTAGACAAACATGTGCATAGGGGCTATGGCCATTGATGCACACGATGCATTGTGATGGCTAGATAGTTGTTGCCATGTCACTAGCTATCCAACTATTAAGATGCACCATGTGCATCCAATGACTATATGCTTGTCATACCTACTCCTAATAGTCTATTTGTGGAAGGAATGATTATTTTGTAGCCACCAGCATAGCACTTTATGCACATGTTTTTCAGACTATAGCTTCCGCTAAAGGTACATAGTACTTTTGGGGTGGTGAAATTCTTTTAAGTTGACTGCCGATTTTTTTCTCTTATTACTATTCACTCCTATGAAGGCCCCCTTCACTTAATATGCAATACATTTAAAAAAATAAAATTTATCTCAAATTTTACTCTTACTAGTCTTATATTAATGTAATATAATATTTATAATATATTTGATATAAATATAATATAATATAATTATATATATAATATACTATAGTTATAATATAATATTATCATATCATATAATAATATACTATAAGAATTATATTATATATTTATTATATTTATAAATTATAGTATTATATTTGTATTATGTTTTGAAAGGGAAAAAATAGGTTTCCTGAGGGGACCTAAAACCACAGAGTTTAAACAACAAAAGATAACAAAATAAGTCCAAATGAATAGACAACTGTCCCACAAAGGAAACAATAGCAAAAAAGAAAGTAGGGTCCAAAAAAGGACCACCCAAAAAAACCAGAAACAACAGCAACCACCCTACTCCAAGGTGTTCAACAACTCCTCAGCCTCCATTTCAACAACCTTCATATCTTGTAACCCCCGCTTGAGGATTTGAGCCGTATGTGACGAAGTCGGGGTCTTCCTCTTAGTGTTAGCCCGTGTACAAATTGAAATCCCTTCATCAGCAGATCTGCAGCCACCTCTGTCCGCGTCCAAATCCACAACCAGCAAACCCTTTTGATTTCTTTCGAGCTTTTCCACCATAGCATTGATGATGATGGTGTTATGCCTGGAAATTTTATGATTGTTTGCCATCGTGGCCCTAATATTTTGGCCAATCTTAGATATATTTCCCTCGATACTGGTCAATCTTTCCTCCTGCGAAAGCTGTCTTTTCCTTGGTAAGGGGGTTTCCTGTCCTTCAGTCTCTTTACAACTCCAACTCTTCTGCTCCAAATCCATGACCCTGTTGCTTAGGTCCATATTACGGCCTTTCAAATCATAGATTTCCTTCTGGGTCCACTTGAGAATAGTGGAAAGACCATCCATACTTTTCTCTGCAACACCCACAATGTCCTCAGGATTGAGCTTATTCAAGGCCAAATTAATTTCATCCTGATTAGGGGAATCATAAGGGGCATTCCCACATCTACCAGACGCAGGGGCACTAGGAACTGACTCCTTACTGACCATAGGTTTATCGAAAATAATTTCCATGGAATTCCCAGAATACGAGACAAGTTTAGTAATAGAGGTACCTTTAAGACCAGAGACCAAACCTAGAGTAGGATAGTCAGGAGGCAGCTAGGGATTAAGACAGGGCGGCGAAGCAAAACCCGGGCTAGGGCACTTAAGCAGAGGCTGCAATTTAGGATAAGAAGGCAGAGCAGAATCCTTAAGGGCTTTCCGATAAGCTGGGACTGAGGAGTATAGGTATTAGGACCATTAGGGGTACAAGCAGGGGGGCCCAGGGGTCAGTCTCCCTACTACTTTCAGTTTCCTCATCACCCAAATCTCTGAGATCAATGGTTTTAGGCAAAGTAGGTAAATTTTGATAATGCTCAAATATGAGCCTGACAAGACCAGGATGAATAATAGCATTCTTCCTAGGGTTTCTTTCAACTTCATCAAGGCAATTCTTCAAAGAAGAAAATAAGTAATAAGGCAGGGAGATACTAACCTTGTGACGGAAATGGTTCAGAATAGCAAAGTGGTAACCATACACTCTGGTGAAGCGCCTGTCAACCGTAATATACTCCATAATAACTCTAAAAACTTTTCTCCATATGGATTTGATGGACTCCACATCAAAGTAGCTATTGGCGACCTTAACCAACTTAGCTTTCTCCTTGTCTTTTTTAGGAAATTTAATGACTGCTTCATCAGAGAACCGACGGTCCCGATAAAATTTCACACCCTCTGTCGAAAGACCAGTTATCTCACCGATTAAATCCTCATTCAGCTTAACATTCCTACCAAACAACACAATCTCTCCATTTTTCCAGTTTTTAACGAAATAGTCTAGCATCCCCTCGTCAATGCCATGGAGCTTTTCCAAATACGGGACTAAGCCTCCCTTCTCAATTCTTTCCCAAGCTTTGTCATTCTTTTTATGCTCCTTAAAGTTGCTCGGCTCCACACATTTTCTTTCTCCTCCCATTTTCAAAGCTCTGTAAAACAAAACCCTACTGTTGCTCTAGGTCCTGATTAGGCATATTTTGTTAAACACCCAGAAAGTGTGCCAAGGACTCTTCTTGAAAAGGAAAATGACGTCGGTCCCATCAAATCTAATGAAATCGATGTACCTAATCTTTATCCACTTCATCATGATGAGGACAAACTTCTCTTCCATGCACTGAATCATAATAAATTAGCACTTTCACATCAGGGTGGAGGAAGTCATTCTTCCTCCACATATTTTCCCCACCCTTCTTGACCCCTTCATTGGCGAAGTAATCAGCCACTTTATTGGCTTCTCTATAGGCATGGGAAACTTTCACTTTATCAAATTTACTTAATAAGAATTTAGTATCTTCGATCCACTTTTTGATGGTCCATGAGGGAGGGGTAAGCCCTAAAATGCAATTTATTATATTCATTGAATCACCCTCCAACCAAAAAAAATTCATGTTCATCTTTAAAGCTAAACTAATTGCATGAAAAGCCCCAATAGCTTCTGCAACATGATTAGTTTGGGTGCTGATGTCCATAGCAAAACCACAATAAAGCCGGGGTTGTCATATTACTTGCTCCTTTCAGCTTTCCGGGGGTATTTGTCATAATAGTGGTTTTACACAATTCACAGAGGAATAGTTTATTTGAAATCACATATTTTTAGAAAATATAATGATTTAAGCCTTGAAAAGTTCTATTTAAGGATTCCAATTGAAGAGGGTTAGATCAAACCACCTTAGATCAAACTTGCCTGGATATAACATTGCTAGTTTTAAACCATACCTATAATGGAGTGTCCTTTACACCTATCAAAATCACGTAAAAATCACTGATTTAGCTTTTGGGGATCACAGAAATGAATTCATTGAAATTTATTTCAAATTATTATGGTATTCCTTAAGACAAGCTATCAGTGATTATAATTTTAATATGTTTTGGTTTTGTTATGTATTTGTTTTTTTTAGTTTTATTAAACATAGGTTTTCATCGAAAATGAATTTCTTTATTCTTCACATGTTGAAAAATAGAAGATTATCAAAAAAAAATTGAAAAATATGAGTGCACCAGATATTGAAGTCCTTGATCCAACAAAAAAAATAAAATAAAATTTTGACACATATAAAAAAGTTATGTTGTATACAATCTGCCTATGTCTAAATTGTAATTGGTTTGACTTCAAAACTTGATTAAGGAAAAAATATTCAATAAAACTATGAAACCAATTGGAAGCACTAGATATCAAAGTTAGAAATCTAAATTTGAAGAATTATAATTTTATCCTTCTTGGAAAAAAAGTTATACCTTATATGATGTCGTCACTTTTTAAAAATGTTGTTTTAAAGAAAAAAATCCAATTTTAAGTAGAATGGAAAAGAAGTGCAATTTGATTTCAAAATTTTGAAAAAAATATTTTTAGAATCTGAGACAAGGTGATAGACTCTAGTTCCTGTCAAATTCCTCACAGTTTAGTAAGCTATAGGTGCCGAATGTAAAGATTTGATTAAGATAATAATTTGATGTCAATTTGTGAGTGTAAACCACTATTATGGGATCATGAGGGTTACCTTTAGCAGCACCATCAAAATTGGCTTTCACCCAGCCCAAAGGCGGCAGCAACCAACTTGCATTCTCTCTCCCACAAACAACAGGTTTGGTGACATTTACTCCGACTAATTTTGAGTTCCACTTTTCTGCTATGGAAAAGTCGTAAGGAGACCAATTAACTTTCTCAACAATTTTTCTTGGAACTAAAGATAATTTTTCCTTTATAGCTCTTACGATCTTAGCATGCAAATCCCCTTCCAACATCTCCTTATCCCTAAACACTCTGTTGTTCCTTTCCTTCCAAATATTCCAAGACACAAAAGGTAGAACAAAAGACCATAGCTTTCGCACAAAAGGATTTTTTGAAGGAGCTTTCCACTACAAGAAGAAATATTCAACAGAAACAGGGGAAACCCAGACCACATCAAGAAGCACAAGAATTTTACCCCAGATATTCGAAACAAAAGGGCAGTGGAGAAAAAGATGATTAACAGTCTCAGCATCATTCCTGCACATATAACACCTGTTTGGTAATTGAATTCCTCTTTTACCAATATTATCCAGAGTGAGAATTTTATTTTGTAGCATAATCCAATAGAACATATTTATTTTAGGAGTCAAGTGATTAATCCAAGCCTTAGCCCAGAAGGGAGGAGGCTCCACCGGATTCACCAACATAGAAGTGGCAGAAGAAACTGAGAAAATACCAGATGGGTTGTCTAACCAAACAACTTTATCCTCCTCCTATTGTAGCACCGGTCTTAAGGCCCTGAAGGCCGACTAAACAGGGCTAAGATCTAGACTAATGGTCTTCAGATCAACCCAGCTCTCGTTCCTCCAGTCATATTTAACCAAGACACCAAATTCCCTTTTACAATCATTCATCCACTTACTGAATTTCTCAATTCTGATCAAAGGATCCTTAAAAAGCCAACTGTCTTCCCAAAACCTCACACAATTTCCTTTTCCAATCAGCCAACCTATTCCCATTTCCAACAACTTTCTGCTTCTACTCATATCATTCCAGCAAATAGACCCACGAGGTAAAAAGGAAGAATTTATAACCTTATTAAAAGACTCACAGCTGTTAAAATATTTGGCTTTTAATGTATCACACCATTCATCATTCAAAGTGAGAGTTCTCCAAAGTTATTTAGAAAGAAGGGACAGATTCAGGACTTTAATTTTTCTTAAGCCTAAGCCCCCCCTCGATTTAGGTCTACAAACCAGATCCCATCCAACAAGTGGCATTCTCTTCTTGTCCTCCACTCTAGACCAAAGAAACCTTTTCTGAATTTTTTCAATAGCCTCAACATACTTAGCAGGAATTTTAAATATACTGAGAGCATAAACAGGAAGATTTTGCAATGAAGCCTTAAGGAGTTGGATTTTTCTAGCTTGACTGAGAAGAGCTCCTTTCCACCTCAATAACTTCTTATTGAATTTTTCAACCAAAGAAATCCAAAATGATTCTGAAGGTTTAGAGCAGAGAGGCAAACCAAGATAGGTTGACGAAAGAGGCTCAATCCAGCATCCAAGAATTTGAGCAAGTTTAAATTGTCTATGCTCCGGAGTATTGAGGAAGAAAATCAAGCTCTTAGCCCTATTAACAACTTACCCAGAAGCAAATTCATAGAGATTCAGAATTCTTTTGAAAGTCTTAGCTTCAGCCACTGTAGATCTTCCCATAAGAATAGTGTCATCAACAAATTGTTGGTGGAAGCATGTTAGAAGTGAAGAGGAAGGCCTTAAACCAGCAAGGGATCTTTGATCAACAAGCTTTTTAATATTTCTTCCCAAACTCTCAGCCAAAATAGTGAACAGAATAGGAGAAATGGGATCTCCCTGTCTGAGGCCACGAGAAGTCTAAAAAAATCTTGAAGGTGATCCATTAACAATGACAGAAGAGGTAACTGTCGAGACCAACTGATTCAACATCTGGATGACTCTGTTATTAAAGCCAAACTTATCTAGGATTTTAAATAAGAAATGCCAATCAACCCGATCATAGGCTTTGGAAATGTCCAGTTTAAGAATAAACCCTTCAATCTTCGACACTATTAATGAATGTAAATTCTCATGAACAGTAACAACAGAGTCCAGAATGTACCTACCTAGCACAAAACCATTCTGCTGCGGAGCAATCATTTGAGGAAGCACAGAAATCATTCTTGTAGTTAAAACCTTCAAAATAATTTTATAAATGGAATTACACAGGCTAATTGGCCGAAAAGCTTGAAACTCTGAAGCCCCAGGTTTTTTAGGAATAAGGACCACAAAAGTAGCGTTCAGTTCTTTCAGCAAACATCTTGATCCAAAGAATTCCTTGACAGCATTCACAACATCCAACTCAACAATTTCCCAGAAAACTTGGAAGAAGAATAAAGGAAAACCATCTGGTCCCGGAGCTTTGTTACCATCAAAAGAAAAAATAGCTTTCCTTATTTCAGCATTGGAGGGAATAGCAGTGATCATGGAATTTTCATTATGACCAATCACCTGAGGTATAGCCTCAATCAAGGAATCTTGAGCTTCAGGAATAATCTCTCCATTACAAGAAAGAAGGTTGCTAAAGAAAAGGACAGCCTATTCCCTGATATCATCTTCCTCCTCAAACCTCGTCCCATTCACATCAATGTGAGCGATTCTATTAGCAACCCTATGTTTCGAAGTAGACAGATGAAAAAATCTGGTATTCCTATCTCCCTCAGTCAACCAAGAAACCCTAAATCTTTGCCGCCAAAAAACTTCCTCTTTAGCAATGATGTCATGCAATTGAGTGAGAAGTTCATTTTCCTTTTCTCTGTAATTGTCAATGTACCCCCATTTCTGGCTTTTAGCCTGGATCTCCTGAATTTTGCCCTGAATTTCTGTCTTAGTTCCAAAAATATTCCCAAAGGCATCCTTTTTCCATCTTCTCACATTAGTTTTCACTTCCTTTAATTTTTTAGCAATCCTGAACATCGCGGTGCCAGTAATATCAATATTCCACCACCTACTAATTTCCTCAAAAATTTGAGGATGAGATAGCCAGAATTTTTTAAATCTAAAAGGGAAGTTCTTTTTCACCTTAGTAGGTTCCGCCATAAGCAAAATGGGAAAATGATCAGATCCCACCCTTGATAAAGCACTCAAAGCACAAAAATAGTCTATAAACCATTGACCAGAAACAAGGGCCCTATCAAGTCTCACTTGTATCATATCAGGCCCTAATCTCCTATTGGTCCAGGTATAAGAAGCCCCTTGTAGGTCTAGGTCTATTAGGGCATTATTGTTGATAAAGTTGGATAGACCTGATTTACTGTCCCAATTGATTTGAGAACCCCCAAATTTCTCATCATTCAGAAGAGGAGTATTGAAGTCTCCCATAACCATCTAGTGTTCATTAACAAAACATTTTCGGAGACCAGATAATTCAGACCAAAAGGAATTTCTAGCATTCTTACAATTTGGGGCATAAATATTGGATTGGATCCAGCAAAAATTATCTCTAATGTGGGTAAATCTAGTGGCCACAACATTACCATTCTCCATTAATGGCTCACCTTTAATAAACATCTTGTTCCAAAAAGTAACAATACCACCTGAAGCACCCACAGAACTATTTCCATGAGCCCCACAGATTTGAAATTTTTTAAGGTTTTCTACTTTATCTTTAGGCATTTTTTTCTCTTGTATTATGTTATTTCTATATTATATTTATAATTTTATTATATGACATTATATTTATTACATGTTATAGTGTATTATATTATATTATAACAATATAACATTATAATATTATAATATTATAATATAATAATATAACATTATGTTATAGTGTATTATATTATATTATAATTCATCATTGTTGGCCGAAGCACAACAATATTAATTACTATTCTAATCTTTTGTGCTTCGCATGCTTTCTGGGTATTTTGATTACCAACTTAATTGGTTTTCTAAAGTCTTCTATACAGGCCTGCAATTCTACCAACATGGGTGGTGAGAGCCATAGGGTGGAACTGACGGGTTGTGAGGAGCTAAAAAACACAAAGGTTTGGGAGATTTTGGAGAAGGGCGGGATAACCAAGTATATTGAAAAACTCCATGGCTGGGACCTAAACATCACTAGGCTTTTTGCCAAGGATTGGAAGGATGGCAAGATTATTTTGTTTGGGAGAAATTTTGCTATTGATGAGCAACTAATTGTTGAGGTTATGGGGCTTTCTATTGAGGGCATCAAGTTTTACAGGGATAGGAAACTCTCCAACCAGGCTATGCAAAAAATTTTGAAGATAGAGAAGGAAAAGGAGGACCTGATAAGGACTACCAAAAGTAGTTAGGATTCTTTGAAGATCATCTCACATTGGAGGAAGGTGTTGAGAGTGCTAATGGAGTACATTACCTTGTCCAGACAGTCGATACACTAGGGTTTTTGGGTACTTGTTGATGTGTTTTTTTGTACACTTTTCAACACAAGCGTGTATTAGTGCACTACCTCTCTTGAAGATAATCTTCTACAATCGGATTATAGAACACTATCCCGGAGTCTCTCGGATGTTAGGTCATGTGATTGCTTAGATGCCTCGGTAGTTTGATGTGATTTGTTGGAATCACAAGGTATACACAAATACAAGTGTGTGGGCACCAAAGCATGAAGTTAGATCTTGAAAAGGAGTTCTTAGCATGAAAGTAGTTATATGTGGGCTATAGGTTCAAATAGCGGAGTCTCAAACTCCATCTGGTTGTTAGATTTGGCTTTATAATGTGCAATGAACCTTGGTATTGTTCAGTTTCTAAAAAAGTGGAAAAAGGGCGAAGGGGAAGAAAAGTTCCTAAGTCTGAAACTTGTAATGAATAGTGACAATGAAGTTCCTGCAATAGACAATTCCTTAAAACAATATCCCACTTAACCAGGGATTTCACAGTATCATGGAAATTGTGCTATCTTCTAAGGGCTGCAGATTTTTATCCTTCATCCACCACATACATGCATGAACTAAAGATAAGTTTTTGGGGCAGCTTTAATCAAGTCCAGGCTAACTTTGCATAGCTATCTACCTTCAGCAAACAGCAAAAAGTAAGGACTAAGGGATCATCAACAGTGCAGGAATTTTCATAAACACCAAATAGCATTCCTAAGATTTACCCAAATGCAATGAACAGCTAACTAAATAGCAAAGAGATCTAAGCTAAACATCTAATATTAGAGAAGTGAATCAAATGACATGAGAAAACAAGGAAGGCACCAAGTCAATGTTATTTCTTATAAATTTCTGCATCATGCCTTTACAACAACTCAACTCTCCCTTTTGCAAATGAGGGGAGTGCTCTATTTATAGTTTTCCAAAAGTTAAATGAATGGCCAAGATTCATTACAATTGTGTGGCCAAGATTCATTACAAAATAGGGTTTCACCTACCCCCAAATAGATTTATAATTTAAAAACATTCTTTGTCTCTTCCCTATTTCATCATCTAGTGGATGACACTATTGCTCTTTTGTCTTGTAGCTAATTGCTGCCCTCTTGGCTGTAGCTACTCTTCAGGGAGGTCTTCTTCCTTGGCCGAGGTACATCTTCCTGCTCCTCTGGAAGTTCTTGCGCTCTCTATATGAGACAATATGAGCTTGTCGATCTCGAGATCTAAACATCTCAATGCTTAGTAGCTCCACTCTTCGCGTTATCCTCTAGCCATTTCGATCTTCATGTACTTGAGCCTTGATTTTAGCTCTAATCCAGTGCGAAGGGCAGAAAAACTTAGGAGTGCATGGTGATTTCTCAAACATTATCCTTCATCCTCTCTTGATATGACTTAACTTTCTAAAGGCGTCTAATATTTGCACCGTGACATATCATATTCGCCATCAACAGATATTCCGGTGCATTCTACCTAGATTCCTTGGTCACATAACATCTGGATCCACTGCCGGAATTTGCTCTATTTGTCCTTTAAATTGTGAGATCCGGTGCCACCGTCCATAATGATCTTTTCTTCAGCTACTTCTCTTCCCCATATGATCTGAGGGCATCGAGATGGCCTCAACTTTTAGGGCGAAGTCATAGATCACGAGGGGAAATTGGTGCCAGAGCTTTGTGCCTCGGGGATTGGGTGTCCAAGAACAGCCATTTATCACTATACAGCCGATTCCATGTTTTTCGGCCGCTCCGGCATGCTGGAGACCAATCTCATTGGTCCTCTCCGTTCTTCCTCCTTTCCCAAACATCCATACACTCCTTGGAAATGCGTGCAGTGCGATTGCTGTAGAAATGATGATCATCTCACGAGGACCCTTCTTGAATCTCAATAAGTTTGACACCAACCTGTGCCTTGAGCTCATCCTTGGTGACCTTGTCCTGTTTGATTAGATGCACCACCGTGGCCACTGACTCCTCCAGATGTTCGACCATCTGTTCCCTGGTTGCTGTCCCTAGGTCAATTGTAGAGATATTGTAGCTAACTCCAGCCTGGTCAACAGTTGGCATTGCTACTTGTGCTACCCGGGAGCCAGAAGCGTCCATGGTTATCTTGGAATGGACCTTAGGCTTCTTCTCCTTCTTTGTTATGGTCAGGGATCGAGCAGAGATGGCTTCCAATCTTGACCTGGAGTGCTGTCGAGCTGAGGGTAGTCTTCTCAGTATTTCTCAACCCAGTCGGGCGCCAGCGGACTTGTCCTTTAGATCATCATGGCTGCCTCGCCCTTTTTGATTATAGGCAAGACTACGCCTCCCCATTCCTTTTAGACTCTTCCTTTTCATAGTAGCTTCACTTCCCTCTTAGCCGTATATCCTCTTAAGTCGAGTCATGTGGCCGAACCTGAGGCGTTTGATAGGCAGCTTTGGTAGTTGAATTCTTAGAGCTCCTCTCGCCCGCTTCACCTCCTCTTCTTTCTCTCCTCTTTGTGACCTCGGCCTCAGGGGCTCTTGATAGCATGGGTCTCAACCTCGGTGATATCTCAATCCGCTGCTCTCTACAGTGGCTGCCCTCTTGAGTGAATGTGACCTTTCTGCCTCCCCAATGTTTCAGTTCTTGACAGGCTCCTCCTCAAGTCCTCTGTCAGTATTTGGATGACCTCCTTAGCACAGGCCATCCTCTTCATCCACTAACCCTCGGAAGAGCTTTCTCTCTTTCTTCCTCCTCCAGAGCCACCTTGTCGGTAGTTCCGATGTTCGTGCCTAGAGTGCTCACTTATTCATGGCCTCTTCCTCAATAGGCTTGAGGCTTCCCATTCTTGTTCCTCCAATTCCTCTAATATTTGCATTGTGGCCTCCATGGCTGGTGGCCCTGTTGGCGGTTGTGAAGGCTGAGCCATCGCGAGGACTTGGGCAAGGGCTGCTTGGAGAGCTGGATTCATCAGTATTTGTGAGAGCTCAGGGGGAAGGTTCTGCATATGTCTGGTGAGGACCTCAGGCATGGTGGTGACGGGAATGGGTGATGTAATTGTAGCCAGAGGGAGGGATGTAATAGGTGACGTGGCAGTAGAAGAGGAAGGGGAAGTGGTCATGTCGAAAGAGGAGTCAACGACGATCACTGACACGGCCATGGGAGAAGGGGCGAGATGGACAGAGATGTCCACTGCCGGCGGAGAGGAGGCGACCATAGCCTGAGAAGCGGGTGGTGCGCCAGGAGGGGCAGGGAGAAGCAATGTAGGCTGCAATTCAGTTGTTACCATTACCTGTTTGAGCCTCTTGGGAGATGAGCCTCCTGTGTCTTTCTTCGCTTGCCCTTTAGGGTCTGCAGATTGGGCAGTTTCTGTTCCTTTCCTCTTTTGGGACCTGGTGACGGGGGGAGACTTGGATGTCTCACCAGCTGATGTAGAGGCAGCAACATCCTCCGTGACGCTCGGCTCACTTTTGAGTGCCTCATATGTAAGGACTACACCTTGTTGCTTTAGTTGTGCCACCCGCCCATCAACCCACTCGTTAGTGCGAGCTATAATCGGCTGGGTAATAGTATCTAGGTCATCGACCTATTGCTCGTCCCAGTCTATGGAGGGGATTGCCAGGTTGGCAACTGCCAAGTACCTTGGGTGCATTATTGTGGACTCGTCCTCCTCAAGCTGGTCCGACACCTCGAACAGTTGCACTCTTCTTAGGAACAGGACGGTCATACGCATGTAGTGCCTCATGCGTACCTCCTTGTCATCTTTACGATCGGCCCAGAAGTCTTCGACGTGGTATCTGTGGGCGTATGCCAGCCCCAGTGCCTTTCTGACATGGCCATGTGGGTCCATTCACGGGTGAGCCGTGTACCAGTCAAAGTTATATTCTTTAAGCTCTTTTTCAGAATTGCCGGCGCATTGGGATGTCTGCAGTCGATACAGGCCTTGGCCGACGGTCATGGGATAGGGGATCCCTGCCACGTGTTTGTTGCCGAAGACTTTCTGGATGTGTTGGAGCTGCCGGGAAAGCTCCAGGAGAATGATCCTATCATTCGGGTACCTCGGCAGTTTGTTCGGCCATTCCGTGAATCCCTGGGCACGGATGTAGGTGAATTTGGGGAACTGGATATATAGGAAGGCATACTCCC
>VDFB02039133.1:0-182696 GCA_007258455.2 Sequoia sempervirens
ATTATGTAGAATGAAACAACAATGGAAGTAGGTATAATTAAAGAGGGAGGTGAGGTGAGATAGGCACACTAAACATAAAGGTAGATGAAGTAATCTTAGCACCAACAAATTGTAAGACCTCTAATCCATGTGGATTGTTGATAAATATGTTATGAATCATATTTAAACCAAGTGTGTAGGATACAAAGTGGTAGAAAAATAATAAGTTGTTGAGCCACATGTTCCTCAAGATAATAATTTTTAGCTTCATTCTCTATAATAATAGTAGCCACTTTGCTAATAGGAACATCAATAGAAACACCTTTTTGAATAGACTAAGCCATATGGGGATTCAAGTGAGTGCTCCTTCATAAAGGTGGATGAGAGGAAAAATATTTTGGCATACAATAGATATTAAAACCCTAAAGGAGGGAAATAAAGAAAGATGACCTAGGAGTAAAAATTAAAAGAAAAATAGTGAATAATCATATTTGAAACAAATTGAAGTGTGAACCCTAAATGCTCTCACAAAATGGTTGAGGTAGGTAAAAGATAGGATGTGTGAATAAACCACTAGACCCTAAAGAAATATATAGTTATGAAACATGAATATGAGAGAAAAACTAACCCTAGAATTAGATACAAAAATATGATAAAATAATAAAAAATATATAGATCTAAAAACCTAATGAAAATAGGAGAAACCACAGGGAAAAATTAGTCATGTAAGTGATTATTGAGTTCGCCAAAATATAAAAAATAAATGGCTTCACATAAGTAATGTAGGCTAACTAAATAAATGTACACAATTAAGCACTAACTAACCTAAATTTACTTAAGGAGTTGGAAATTGATAATTAAAATTTTTATTTTAGAATTTTAATGCAAAAGATAGGTGCTACTTAGCTTTCAAACTAATGATGGAATATGGATGTTAAAGATGCTTGTAATCAATTTTCCACAATACTCAAAATTAATGTCCTTGATGTGCTAGTTGTTTTGAGCCCTACATAGATTTAAAATTCTCTATAGGTTGATCTTGTGTGGCATGAGCTTAATCCTAAACAATGTGGAAATCATCTATGGGGCATGATCCTAATTTGGCAATTTGTAAAACTCTATGACCTAATTTTCTAGAATCTATTTTATTTGGTAATGTATGAGGACTAGTGGTATTTAAAAATACCTTGAGAAAGTTGTTGGGTTGTGAGGTTCAAGCTCTTTCTAATCAACCCCTTGATAGATCATACTTACATCCTTGGATAATGATCAAAGACAACAAACACAAGAATGCACATTCCTAGGATGAATGCTCCTTGTAATACATAATGAATGCTTCTTGTAATACATATATTCCTTATTATTCTTTAATGGTTTTGGATATGTTTAAATGGACAAATGAATACCTTTAAATACCAACATATAATGAATAGTTGCATAAACATGTACCAAGTTAGCTCCCAACAACTAGTAGGAAAGGATGGGAGTCAACATTTAAAAATAAAAAATAAAACAAATAATTTTGGTGTCAATCTCAAGCAAAGTCTTAGGATCAATAATGAATACATGGTAGTGCGGGCTAATAATGAGGTGAAAATGGGGTTAGGTTAATGTTGAATGTGTAGAAATGGGTGAAGGTAAGAATACATAGAGATACATAAGGATAAAGGAAGGAGCCAAACTTATCATTAGAATGTGTCACTTATCACTATATAATCATATTAAGATATACCATCAAAATGAATCTAAAACTAAATAAGAATTAGTATAGCATACAAATTTCACCATTACAACATTACACACTAATTTCTTATTAAATATTAATAATAAATAAATACAATTATTTTCTTACAAATATACTTTAAAAAATTAACCTTTACCTAATTTTAATAATATTTTTAAAAATATTAATAATTTATTATTAAATACTAATCACTAGATAGCTTAGAGTTTGAGCTCAATATTCTTCAAACCATCCTACCTCTAAAATAAAAAAAAAATAATGTTACAACTACCATGGTACTAGTTAAATGGATGTGGTCCCTTGGAAGGGGCTCTAGCCCTTCCTTTTACTTAGAAGATAGTTTCATGGAACTAAAAAATTTACTCAAGGATTAAATGAATCTTTATTTATAAATTAAGAACCCACACATATAACTCTAAAAGAAAAAAGTTTTCTTTCTTTAACTTAAAAAAACTTCAATACAATAATTGTATATATTTAATATTTATTTTTAAAATGTTATTTTTATTATCTAATGGGTTGGGCTTAATTGGTAAAGTATTGAATTCTCATTGTGGAGATCCAAGTTCAAATTTGAAAGGGACATGTAATATGTAATTTTAAGTTGAGACTCTTGGTCTTCCATAGTTAGCTTCTAGTGTGGAGGTGGTTTTTAAATAAGTGGATTTCTAAGTTGTGACTCTTGGTCTTCGATAGGTGATTTCTAGTGTGGTTGTTCAAAAGAAACTAGTATTAGTCTCATTATTATACTTGCAAGAACTTATATTGATTTCATATTGATACTCATATAAATAAAATATTTATAAATGATTATCAAAATAAAAAAATAATAATTTCTCTTTACATATAAATACTATAATTTTTCATCTAAAAATCTCATTTACTTTAATTTTAGCTTGCCCCTTGCCTTGAACCATAGCCTAACTCATTACTCCTTTGGCCTTTCCTTAGTTTTGATAGACGATTCTTTTTCCCTGAAAATATTTTTTAAAATTTCTACTTATTTAAATAATCGGTGCCCTGGCACAAAGCTTTAGGCCAAATAGGAACAAAACACCTTTAAAATAACAAAATACGAACAGAGATTTATAGGCTAAAGCTTTTAATGGCAACCCAGTTAAACTAAAAACTCTGCTGGTTTCTGGCAGATTTTGATGTTCGCACGCTCGTGGCCTCCAATTTAACAGGTACTACCACTATCTACTTCTATCAATTCAAAACTCATTTTCATGCTAAATCAAATCCCGTTCACTGTAGAATTGAAATCAATATGTCCCATAGTGACTTGTCTAAAATTTCCTCAGCGTGCTTCTCTTCGATGCTATTATTCAAATTCATTTTTTAAATCACCAGTAGGAACAATGCCCATCTCTATCCGTTCAGTTTAGTATGGACAGTATGATGATGGTGGGTAGATTGAGAACATATAAGATGAAGTGATGTCATCCTCGAACAATATAAGGGTCATGAATGCTTCCCAAATCAGAAAATATTTTCATTTCTACCCTTTGGATCATTCTCACAGTAGTAGAAATCATGGCATCGAATGATTTATTCAATGTGTAAACATAGAAGACAGTCTGGACTCTGAACCATGAATTGGGCGGGTTTATATGTAGGCACTGAGGGTTTATTAGATGGAAAGAAAATTATTAGATTAGAATGATTTTAAACACTGCATATGGAAGACACGGCCTAATAGGCAATTGGATTCATGAAGTGAGTGGGTATGTATTTCGGCAATTAGGGTTTATAAGATGGAAAGGATATTTTCAGATTAGTAGACTGATTTCAAACGATGCATATGGAAGACATGGCCTTCAAGAAGAAGAAGAAGAAGATATAGACGATGAAGTAATTAAGGGCTTCCATGGAAGTCAAGGTAAGATGTCTAGTGAAATTGGATTTGGGGCAAGTAATGAGGATAAATTTGAATATGAATACGAGCATCCAAGAGTCAAGGAAGCTTGTAGGCTCATCAAGTTGCAGCATATGTGGGAAACAAGGCTTGAGAGGGACCTCAGGCGCACGGTTCGCAAACTAACTCCTCAACAGGTTTGTGCTGTGCTTCAATCTCAGGAGGATGAGAGAGACGCTCTCAAGTTCTTTTACTGGGCAGACAGGCAATGGCAGTATCGACACGATGTTGCAGTGTATCATTGTCTTCTCAGGATTTTGAGCAAGACCAAGCTCTGCCAGGGAGCTCGTAGAGTGCTGAACTTAATGATTAGAAGAGGGCATGGTTGCCTTCCACTGACATTCAATTATCTAATGATTTCATACAGTCGTGCATGCAGATTGTTGGATGCCCTAAGGGTGTTGAAACTGATGCAGATACATGGTGTTAAGCCTGATCTCTCAACTTACAACACGATCATCCATGTGCTTGTGATGGCACAAAATTTAGATAAGGCCCATAAATATTTCACTGAAATGCCGCAGGTGGGAATTGCTCCTGATATTGTGACGTTTAATATTCTTGTCAAGGGGCTGTGTGAAGTGCATCGATTGGATGATGCTCTGCAGCTGTTGAGAGAGATGCCTTTTAGGGGTTGCCCTCCTGATAATGTTACCTACCACACAATACTGAGTTTTCTATGCAAGCATAGGAAGATAGATGAAATACGAAACATACTGGGGATGACGGAGGAACATGCACTTACTCCAGATCAGAGCACCTATTCTATTCTAATTCACGTGCTTTCAAAATCTGGTCATGGTTGTGAAGCCTTGCAATTTCTTAGAGAGTTGGAAGAGAAAGGCTTCAAGGTCAACATAGTGGAATATAGTGCAGTGATTAATTCATTTTGTAGGGATGGAAAGATGGATGAAGCTAAAGATGTTGTAGACGAGATGGTTTCCAGGGGGCTTATACCTGATATAGTTATATACAGCACCATAATCAATGGTTTTTGTAGGATAGGACAAGTTGATTTAGCTAGAAAGCTGATTCACAACATGCTCCAGAAGAGGTTGGAACCTAACACTGTAATTTATACAGCCCTGATGAATGGACTCTGCAAGATTGGCAATTCAATGGAGGCAAAACGGCTTCTTGAAAACAGTGAGGATGATTTGTGGACACCCAATAGCATCACATATAGTGTAGTTATGCATGGGCTTCGAAGAGAAGGAAAATTGACAGAGGCATGCCTACTTGTGAGTGGGATGCTGCAGAAGGGATGCTTCCCTTCTCCCGTTGAAATTAACTTGCTGATACATTCTCTATGTAAGAAGCATAGACCTGATGAAGCAAAAAGATTCATGGAAGAATGCTTGAGAAAAGGTTTTCCGATCAATGTAGTTCATTTTACCACTGTAATCCATGGGTTCTGCAAGGAAGGAAAGATAGAAGAGGCTCTTTCTTTGCTGGATGACATGTATTTGACCAAGCGCTATCCAGATGCTGTAACTTATACAACTTTGATTCATACATTGGGCAAGACAGATAGACTAAAAGAGGCTACTCAACTTACACTAAGAATGTTGAAGAAGGGCGTGCCTCCTACACCCCTAACTTATCAAATTGTGATCAACATATTCTGTGAGAATGGTATGGTGGAAGAGTTGTGTCAATTACTGGAACAGATGATGGAGAGAGACAGCTTTAGAGATGGTTATAATCTGATGATTGAGAAGCTTTGTAAGGATGGAAAGCTGCAGGAGGCCTTCAAATTTCTTGGCAAGGTGCTGCGAACAGCTTCTCGTACTGATGCTGTCACATGCCATACTCTGATTCAGAGTTTTCTTAAGAATGGTCAACCAACAGATTCCTACAAAGTAGCTTGCAGAATGTTTCAAAGAAACATGATTCCTGATATTCAGATTTGCAGAAAAATAAAAGAAGAACTGCTATTGGAGGGAAAATCATGGGAAGCAGAGAAGCTCATGGAGAAATTTGTGGAGAGGGGATGCATCTCACCAGGTTCTATATAATCGGACAAACATGTAAACGCAAAGATTGTTTATCAGAAATCTTGATGTAACTGTAATCTGGATAATTCATTCATGGGACCTAAATGTGGAAGCAGTATTGTCCTAAGCTAATACCTGTTGGCATTGAAAAATATTAATGATATCAAGTTGTCACAGTCCATGAGATAATGAGACATGTTTTTGGAAACATGTTTGTGGAAAAAATTTATCAACATTTTAATCATACGGCATGATCCATCATTAGGGTGAGGAAAGATACATGCGGATTATGGGCTAGAGATCCTTATATAAATAACCCTTGTAAAGTATATTGATGCCATTATAGGGGAAACAAAAACATCAAATTCACTAACCATTACATGCCATTAAAGGAGATACAATAATATTGAATGCACTGGTCATTACTATCAATAAATTATAAATCAGATACAATCACCTTTTTGAAATTATTAAATGTTTTTGCTCCTTACTTTTAGCATATTGACAATTGGCTTTGATTAGTTAAATGATCGGACGATTTCATTGGAAAAGTGGAACATGACTCAGTAAACACAAGAAGCAGGGTGCAGGCACCTGAAGTTGGAAATTTGGAGAAAAATGAAGGTTTTGACAGTTTTATGCAAAACTGCCAGTAATTGTAGACAGTTTTGTAATCATCAAGGCAGTACAAAAGTGGTTGTTTCACGACTGTTGAAAAGCAGTGGTTTCCTCATGCATCAGAAACAGCCGGTAGTGCCCAAGAATGCTTTGAATTCCTCTTCCATATTGTTTTTGATGATTTTTGAGATCCTTGAGGGGATTGTACAAGTTTATTAAACATGTGTAAATGCCCATAGAGGTACATGAAAAGGATTTGAGTTGAATTGTTTGAATTCTAGGAGAGTTCATAGGCTGAACTGACTGTCATAGGCAAAGTACAGCTCTGGTAGTGTGTAATAGAGCTTTTGTAGTGATCTTGGGAACTGATATATGTTGAATTGAGCTGGTTGTGTGCCTAAGAGGCCTAAGATTGTATTTCACATTGAAGATAGTGGATAAGTGAGTGTTTTGCCTCTCCTTTTCTGGAGTTTTCACCTGGAATTTGGGTTCTCCATGGGAAATCCTTGTGTTTCTATTGCTCTCAATTTCCTTTAACGTCACTGTGATTTACTTGCTTAGAAGTTGTAGTTTATTAATTCTTCATAAGATTTGTATATGACAACTTGTTGTAAGGCATAGGTTTCTCGAGTTTATACATCAGTCTTCCATGAGTGGCTCAGACCTAATCTCTCATTTCTATTCAAGTATTTAGAATACATGCTAATCTTCACTGCCACCCTTAGACACCTTTTGTATTGTGAAAGATTATTTTGTTAGTTGTTTGCATATACTAGTCTTTCATTGTTTGCTGAACTAGAATGAGCAATTGTGAAGCTATGACTTCCAGTTGCGATTCCACGGCCTTCTGTGATCTTATGTTTATTTATTGTTTCTGAGTGGTCAAGGAACTATAAAATGGCTAGTTCCGTTTACTTGATTTTAAGGCATCCAATCCTCTTACAAGTGATCTGAGATGTATGCAAATATGTTATCACATAACATAAGGCATAAACCCATATAAGGTATTTAATTCTAATACAACTTTACACAAAAGTCTTGGATCCATCGTTATGCAACTACATGTGGTCTATGATTCTCCATGGTCAGCCCTTTGCACATTGTTTTTCCATTGCTAACACAATTATATCTGTCTAGGATCTATACTAATGTGAAGGTTTTCACTAAATGTTCATTTTGATCTCAAGTTTTTATTATTTGATTTTCTGTCATATTCTCTCTTCAGGGTTTGGTTCTGTGTTTGTGCTTCATTTGAATACTTGTTTTGATTACTGCATATGGCTCAATAGTTTCATAGGATTTGGCTTTGCCATTGCATGCCTGATCTTTTCCTGGTTTGAGAGAAATACTAGTTCTGCTCTCCTGTTGTTTAGGAATTTTTGTTTGTTATTCAAACCCCCAAATATTTACAAGCATGTTCGTGCGATTGTAGACTGCAGGGGGATGCTGTCATTGGAAGTAGACTGTAAACATGGACTGTACATACAAAAGGGCCGACTGGTGTTGGAGATTTTTTAATACTCACTTATCTGACAAGGGTCTTGTGGTTTCCTGCTGACACTATGCTTGTCTTTGATGTCTATATTTTGGAACAGTTGCTTTAAGGGCGTTTATAGATCGTAGAGGCTTTTGACAGCATTTTTAAGCTGTATTAAGCTCTGCATGTTCTGTTCACAAAGCGTTTGTCAAAAGTCCTAAACTTAAATCTGCTTATATAAACACATTTGAATAAACCTGTTTGCAAGATTGATTGCATCCATGTCTCGGATGATGTCCTTACAAAATTAGAGCTATTTACATTGGTAACTTTATCATTATATTTTGCCAGTGGAAATTAATAATTAATAAATCTGGTGACTAATAAATTTGAACTAGCCATTAGGCTTAGAATTTGAGGGAACTAGCTGATAGGAACTAGTTGCACCACCTTATTAACTACCCAAGTCTTAACAATTAAAAATTAATTAGATTAACAATTTAACATACATTTCTTAGGAACCTGAATCATACCTTAGCTTGAGAATGGTTGGTTTCCATCCTGACAATGGATCATGGACTGTGATCTGCAATGTGACTTCTTCTGAAGCATTTATCTTATTTTCATGGACCATGGAACCCTCAAATCGCTTTCACGATAGCTTTTTAAGCGGCAGCTATCTCCTTACTCTTGGAACAGATCAGCTGCTTCAATGTAAGTACTTAACATGGCTTTGATCAAACTTGAACCTAATTATCATGAATATTTAAAAAGAAAATTATTGCATATTTTCAAGAGAAGAACAAATGTATATGGTCATGTTTCCAACTACTGCCAACAAAATAAAAATGTGAAACAGGTGATGAACTCTTAAATTTAGGGTAAAGATACTACGGTTATGGTTAAGGCAAAGAAGTGTCTCACCAAATAATTATAGCGACTAAGGTCACCTGCACAAACATGCCCAATTACATCACAGTTAGTCCCTCAAACCTCTGTTCTCCTAAACTAAAGAGGATAGAGGTTCCAAAACAGTGATCTGACAAATGAAGAGTTAACAACTGCTAAGCTAACTCATTCTAAATCCATGCGTTTGCAAAGTCTATTTATGAAGGCAGATCTGGTCATCAAGTACAATAATGTAGAGAAAGCAACAAAATGACCTGGAAACAAACTCCAATGAATGTGATAGGGGCCCCAGACAGAGAAAATGTAGACCCTACTGAACTCAGTTCTTCATGAGTGGTCATTGGTAAGAATGGATCACAAAGTTCCCAATAGCAGGCAGTCAGTCTTTCATGTAGGCTATCAAGGTTGGAGTAACAGAGTCAGATAAAGTGAATTTGCCATCCCATCTGTCCAACCAAAATTTTTTAGAACATTGGAGACATTGGTTTTTGTTGCACAGATATCAGTCTAAAGTGGATGTATTTACTATTTAGTGACTTTGCTTTGGATGTACCAAAACTCATGTGACTAAGGTGGTCTTCTAAAAAGTTGGAAGTGATTTTCATTTTCCTTGAGCAGACCTCTACTTATAGGGATGTACCTCCATGGATTAAGAAAGGTATCAACTGACAGTACCTGTGGTTGAATCACTTTGGAGTCTTTGGACTATTGGCAAGGGTTACTGTTAAGTTAATCTTTAGAAGGCAGAGTCAACTAAGGTGGTTTGATCACATGGGGTTTGGCATATTATGGGGACTTGAGCCTATCGTTGATAGTGTAGATTTGAGTTTGAAACTCAGACTATTCTCAATGAAGCTACCTGCAATGGATTGAGTTTTCCCATACAGGGTCTTCAGTAGAGACATTGTAGTCTTAGTTATGTGGTCCTTTGGGAAATTGCTACTCAAGGAACCAGATAATGCTCAAACCTTCCATTCACAAGCATGTGGAGGATGACATGTTAAAAGAGTTGCCGTTAATAATTGCATGCGTGTGAATGAACTTGTAAGCAGTAAACTATGATAATATCCCATATGCTTGCCTTTCTTGCAGAGCAGTTGACCACCAGATTAAAGATTGCCGCTTAAGGAGATCAGAACAATTAAGTAAAATCATGCCGGCCAAGTTTAGGTGAAGGATAATTTGAAGTAAGATGTTGAAGCAGGCTTGCTAAATATCTCTACAATTTTCCTTCACAAAAACTGTTTGAGGCGAAAGTTGTAGCTCAGACTCCCGCCTTTGCCTGAAGTGTTGAAATATTTCCTGTTGCTATGAAAGAGGGTCATCTAGCGTTTGTATGTCCAAGTTGAGCAAAATGAAACCTTCTTGAAATAAAGTGCTGTACTTCAAGGATCTTCTACAATGGATGGTCCCAAGCAAAGGGTTGTTAAAAGGAATGTATCGATCACGGCAATGGTATTTGATTGATTAATGCTTTTGAAGCATGGGGAAATTCTGACACCCTTTTTGGTTAGGCACATAAAAATCTTAGATTTTTACTTTTTGCGGAATTAGACTTGTGTGACTTCTAGTCATCTCGTAGGCGACCTTAATGACACTACACTAATGGGTATGTTTCTTCATTTATGGCAGTAATAACTACAAGGCAAGGGAACCCTCTTAGCACACAAACACCTTAAGTATATGTATTCTACTAAGAAATACTTGAAGGCGCTTGTGTGCTAAGAGTCCCCTCACCCTATAATTATTATCAACATAAATGAGAAAAATAGTGTAATGACCATAGTAGCATACTATTTACATGGTTTGGCAAAACTGAAAATGGAATTCAAGAGAAACAACAACCTATCTAGCTTAACTTTTGAATTGGAAGTTTTGATTCAAAAGAAGCTCTTCTACAAAATAGTTATTTTGCTTTTGATTAGTTGGATAACGAGGAGATGACTCCTAACACTCATTTATGAATCGTGTCTCCTATAATATTTGAGATTTAATGGACCTCCCCTAGAAGTATTATATTCAATATACTCAACTTCAATTTTCAGGTTTGGACATTCTCTATTTACAAGAGGTTAATATTTAAGTTTTTTGTTTTTTGTAACTTGTCATTTCATTGGCCTTCTAGTTATTTTTTGTGTAGTAACCATGAAGCAAGCTAGGATAGTATTGTCACCATTCTCTCTCCTATGTGGCATTGACATTTAGTTGACAAAGGATGTGACCCCACCAATCAAGTATTGTGGGCGCTTTTGAACATTAATAATCATTCCTTTGGAATTATTAATGCTTATGCTTTAAATGATGTTGAAAGATCTTCTCTTTGGAGATGGATTGCTAATTCAATGTTTGCTGACAGGTTTTTTGTGAGAATTTTAAATATGATAAAAATGGCCTATGATAAATGTGGGGCTTTACTTATGTGATGGAGAACTAGTGAAAGAGAGGCTTTGTTTGTTATACACAATAAATTGGGACTTTTTATCCCAATATTGGTCGTTGTCGAGATCATACAATGTGGTATACTTAGAGTAATCTTAAGAGCAAGGCCAAACAAAGTACTCAAGCATTTTGATCAAGCAATGATTTCAACTTCTTCTTTTTTTTACTTTGCCAACTATTTGTCTCTACCATTGGAGCCTTTGTCAAATGTTGTCCTTCTAGATAACTTTCTGATAGTATTGAGTGGCAATTTGCCAAACCCAGGGCCATAAAAACTCAATTCTTTCTAAACATTTCATTGCTCAATTACAAGGCCATGTCAAATCACATTCAATGTGTTAGGAATTTGGAGCCATGTTCCATTCATGAGACTAGATGGATAGCCTAGTGGAATTATGATCACTTGTACTTCTTGGTTCCTCTCCATTTATGAGCATTAGTTGGCCCATTTCTACCATTGGTCATATGAGGCCACTACATTGGAGCTTCATCAAGCCACCATTGCTTTGGAAGCACAACCCTTTGATTTGGCTACTCAACTTCGAGTGGTTCAACTTTGCCATAAAAATAGGTTGCAAATGCTTAGATTGTGTGTGGAGCTCAAATAAAAGATCTACATCACTTGCTCAAGATTGGAGACAAGGTGAAAAAATAATTCTTTCAAGCTCTACGTGTTGGCCATATATCTCAAACCATTAAGCAAATCATGGAAGGGAAACAACTTCTTAATGAGCTTCCTCACATTTTATAAGCTTTTATTTGGCACTTTGAGCAAGTTTTTACTGCACAAAAATACACTCTGGCTAGGTTAGTTGCCTTGCAATAGTGCCTAAATGTGGTTCCTTGCCAAGTCTCCAATTCCCAACATATTCTTTATGATCAATTTCTCATCGAAGAAGATTTGCAAGAGGCTTTATTTGCAATGTCTAGCAACAAAGCACCTAGTTTGGATGGATTTCCCTATGAATTCTATAAAGTCTTTTGGGATACAATGGGTGAAGATCTTCATAATGTGTGTCTCGAGGCTTCTTATTCTAAATATTTAAGAAATTTAATCAATAAAGAGATATCAAATTCATACTTAAATTTGCAACCCTAAAGAAATTTAAATTGGTGGACTATCACTTTGTTGAATGTCTTTTAAAAGATTATTGCCAAGTCTTTGAATTTTAAGCTTAGGCCTCTTCTTCCTTAGCAAGTCGCCCCTAAATAAATTGGCTTCATCAAATCCAAATTTATTTTGCATAATATAATTGTTATTTGGGAAAGAATGAAATGGGTTTGACACTCTCAACAATATGTCATTTTTATTAAAATTGATTTTGCCAAGGCTTATGACCACATTGAGTGGCCTTTTATTCTTGTCATGGTTCAATCACTTAGTTTTGGAGGTTGCTTTATTCAACTTGTATAGATGTTGTTTGTTGATGCCTTGGCTTGTATTACATTTAATAGTCAAGAATCCAAACCATTTGAATTTTTTGGTCCATTTTGTCAAGGATGTCCTCTTGCTTCAACACTTTGTGTGCTTGTAGTAAAAGACTTTTACTATTTATTGGCCCATGCAGTTTCTCAAAAACAAGTTAAGGGGATTGTGCTTTTTAATTCTCCCAATCAATGGTCATTTTGCGAATGATTCATTCCTCATCCACATTGAAGATGAAGATAATGTTAATCATGCTATTCATTACCTTGATACTTTTTGTTAGGCCACTGAGTCAAGTATCCAATGGTAAAAGACTTTGTGCTATAGGCAATATTTTCTTCCTAAGCCAGGTTGGTTAGATAATTTTGGTTGAAAATGAATTGATCATGGGAAGTCTTTGATTTCTTAGGCATTCCCTTTTCTTTTTAAGCTTCTTTGGTTGCCCTTTAGCAAGTTGTTGCCAAGATTGAGAAAAAGTTCAATTACTAGATTACCAAGCCTCTTTCTTTGGCTAATAAATTCCAAATTTGTTATAACGTTTCGATCGCCACTCATGTTTATTACTCCTCTTTTTGGATGCCTTCAAAAGCTTCTTGTTTAAAGATTGAAAATTTTCTCAGAGACTTTCTTTGGGCCTTCAGTCATGGGCATAAAATTATTCATTGTGTTGATTAGGAGTTATGTTATTACTTTCAATCCATTGGCAAGGTATTGCTCTATGTGTTAAATGGATTCTTGAGGCTCTTGAAGGAAATGAATCTTGGAAAATTCTCATCAAGCATTGTATCAATTCAGATGTGCCTTCCAGATGACCAACTTGGAAAGGGCTAGATCATGGCACTCTCCTCACCATGAGGGAGCCAACTTTGATTCAAGGCACTTTTGTCATTCAAAGAATTTGGAAAACTTTGGAGGCCTTGGTTTTTGTAGGCAATGAATGATTTCAAAAATAGCCTTTCAATAATCAATAATCTATTTAGCGGTCTCCTATTCTATCTTGTCAAGATTGCCCTCTAACCAAAGTGACATGGATCCATGCCTTGAAATTATTCAAACAAGGCACTAGAATATAGTTAGATTTCATTAACAAAGTCACTAAGAATTTTGTTTCTTGTCCATAAATGAAAGAAAATTTAGGTTGTCTAATAAAGACTAGAAGACTTTTCAAGTTGTTATTGATGTGATTCCTCCCCAGATGATTTATAAAATAGGAGGTAAAATTTTCAAACCTTGGTAGAAGGATTGGAAATAGTATCCTAATACACTATTTCATAATTATAAGCCTCATAAAGGATATCGGGGCTTTCTTCTCATCTTCTTATGGTTGGTCAGTTCAACCATCATTGACAACTTTAGTATTCTCTTGGTACTTAGCATCACCAATTACAAGCTAGCTGGTTGAATATTCTTGAGCTTAAATTGGCCCATTTTGTCTAGTGCATTCTTTATCAAGGCCTTCCACTTGGGGTGATCCCACAATACTGGTTTACAATTTTTGGCCAAACTGGACACTAAACTGATTTTTTCTAACTAAATCTTCACTTTCGGGCAGCTATAGCGACTAAACCGTGAGAAAATTGAAGATGATGCATGTATACCTTGATATTTTATGCTACTCTAAATGTGTGAATCTAACTAAGAAACATGAAAGACAAAACACCAAGGACACCTCAAGATTAGCCAAAAGAGAGTTACAACGAAAAGGAATGCAAATAAAATGAAACACAAAACACTTTTACCTCCCTTGTTGTTGAAACTTCTTTGATTGGCCCTTGCTTGATTGGTTGTGTGCTCCTTAGATGATAGATTGAGTGATTAAAATGCAAGCTTCAATATGCAAAATGATGGACAAAAGATGGTTGAATGATCTAAAATGACTTGGACAGCATGTAGTTGTGAGAGTGCAAAGTGTTGTGAAGGCAAAATGGCAGCATAAGGTTATGAAAATCAAAAGTTGCTGTGTAAATGCCCTTGATGAGGGGTATTTATAGATAATTTTGAATTCCTCAGAGACCAATCTGGGTTAAGATTGCTCGAACAATGCCGCATGAAGCCGCTATGGTGGGTTTAGAATCATGCTCCCCTCAAGCATCTCGGACATGGAGGCAGTGAAAATGGATGTTATGATATGAGGAGCATGCGCTTTCAAGAGGGTACATGAGGTGGATAAGTACAAGCACCTTGCAAGACACGAGATGTAAGAATCTTGGTGAAGGTGTTGAAATTTAAATTCACAAATGATTAAAATTAATCTGTAGGTAAAAGCGTGGGCTCCAAAAGTTGTGACCTGGTCACATGTATTTCGCGTTCAAAGTTGGTCACACGCTGTGATTAGGACAAGTCCAAGGTTCCGTGTCTCTCGAAGATGGAATATGAATCTAAAAACTACATATAAAAAGGAGGGGAATCTATAATAAAAAGGAATTAAAAATTCCTTGGAAATGATTAAGCTTAATTAATTTATAATTAGAGGATAAATGAGGATTAGAAGCCAACTTGCAAAAGTTGGAGGATGTGACACATCCTAATCAAGGATTAGGCATGTGCACATCCTTAATGAAGGAATTAGGAAATGGATTAGGATTAGATGAAAATGACATGTGAGGAATTAAATAAATGTAATATTTATTTAATTTATCTTTGATGGAATAGAGGATAGAGAGGTGCTATTTAATTATTAATTAAATACCTTGTGGATTTAAGGCACTGAGCATATATTAAATTAAATAAATACAGTTTATTTAATTAACTCCTACATGAGGATGTTTAGACGAAAAGTGATAAATTTGGATAAATTAAGTGTCCAAATTTGGATGTCTACAATGCAAAACCGCCATTTCCTTGTGGCATTTTTTTCACATATTCTAAATATATATTTTTAAAAAAAATTGAATCGATTGCACTTCTTTTACCATGTCTCTTCTAAAACTAGTTTTTTTTTTGTAAGTAAACACCATTTTTAAGGAGGACACTCATCAGATAACACAAATTTTTCATGAAGGATAAAATTTAATTTTTGAATTTAGATTTGTAACTATGATATCTAGTGCTTCCAATTGGTTTCATAGTGTTTTATTGAATATTTTTTTCTTAATCAAGTTTCGAAGTCAAGCCAATTACAATTCAGACATAAGCAGACCGTATAACACAACTTTTTTTGTATGTATTGATTTATTTTATTTTTGTTGTTGATCAAGGGCTTCAATATCTGGTGCTCATATTTTTCTTTTTTTTATAATCTTTTATTTTTCACATGTGAGAACAAAGAGTTTGATTTTCGGTGAAAAACCTATATTCATAAGAAATAAAAAATAAATATAATAATAAAATTAAATTTATTTAAAATTATACTTTTTGGGAAGCTTATAATAAGGACTACATACTTACAAAAAATAAATTTTAAATGAATTCATTTGATTTCCCAAAAGGTAAATTAAAAGTAGTTTTTTATTAGCATTTTGATAGGTGTAAAAGAGACTCTTGTTAGTTTTTCATGATTAGATATAAAACTGAAAACAATTAGAAAATGCAACACTTAAGACAATGAACACAATCAGATACCTTGGGAAAACCCTCCTCTTGAGGAAGAAAAACCTAGCCAATATATCTTTTATATATTGATAGAATAAGAGCATAAATCTTCTTACAACTTAGGCATAACACAATGTTGATTTGATACAATGAATAATTATGTAATAACCCTCCTAGTTGCTAGTTGGACTCATTAGTTTTATGTTTTGATTTGATATTTTGATACATTGATACTATGATGATACTGTTTGGTGTGATTGGTTAGTTAGACATTTGATGATGCTGTTACTCCTTTTGTGGACATGATTATTTCATATGACATTGTGGTTGGTGATGTTAGTTGATTTTCATATTTATGTTATGATGTGATGATTTAATAGATTATGTCATGAGATGAATTGTTAGTATTAGAAATGTTATTTTTATCAATCATATTATAATTGTTAGGATAGATGTGATGAAGGACAGTGTAGCATCACTCATTGCGAGTGCTCTGTTACGCTGCGATTCCTTCTCACAACACAATGCTTTGATTTATATATATGTGCACATGTACACAACTTCGTTTGTATGTAGGAATTACAGGTACATAGTCTCGATTCCACCTGCTTCGGCAGGACAGGGCGAGCACAAATAACCCAACGGTATAAAGTTGAAACAGAGGTGACAATGAAATTTTCTCGTTCCATGATGTCAGACCGCCTTGTTGAATGGTATTGTATGTTCTGTAGCTGTCATGTTTTGTGGTTGTGGTTGTGTTATGTAGTACATATTAATGTCAGTATTTTATGTGTTGTGGTGTTTTCAATTTTGAAATTGTTGATTAAAATATTAGATTAAATTGTATTTAAAATATTTAAATGTTTATTTATTTGAAAAGCCATGTATTTTATTAAATATTAAATGGTGTATTGTTAATGTAGATTTTACCGGGTGGAAGTTAATAATAAAATAAATAAAGTTAAATTTTGTGCATGAGCAAGTAAGGCTGACAAAAATGGAGTTTTAAAATAATAATAATAATAATAATATTGACAAATGGAAAATCTGGTGTGGGCAAACAATGCAATGCTGTTAATAGGAAATGGTTGTTGTGTTGAATGGAGGAAAGGAAGATATAGGGAGTTTTTGGAAAAATGTATGGGGGGAGAGGCTTCTTTTGCTGGAAAAAAATGGATTGCATTTTTTTAAAATTTTATTTTTGAAAAGAAGGGGAGATTGTGCGGGTAGGGTTTTTGTGTGGAGAATTTGTCAACAAAGAAGAGAGAAGAAGAGAAAAAAAGAAGTGGAAAACAGAATTTTGAGAAAAGGAGCGAGAGTTGTTCGAAGGGCTGGTTGGAGCAAGGACTTCATCACATATCAGCAAGCAGGAGTCCAGGTTCCAATTAAAATCCCTCTTTCTTTACTTGTTTAAAATCTCAATTAAAATCATATTGTTCTGGGTTTTCAAACAAATTAGGAAAATTTAGTCTTCAAATAAATTTGGGAGAAATCTGGATTATCAAAAGACTTAGGAAAAATCTGGTTTATTTACAAAAAATCTGGGGTTTCAAATTGATTAGGAAAAATCTGGTTTATTTACAAAAAATCTGGGTTTCAAATTGATTAGGAAAAATCTGGTTTATTTACAAAAATCTGGGGTTTCAAATTGATTAGGAAAAATCTGGTTTTTACAAAAAACTTGGGGAAAATCTGCTGTCTTGAAAGGATGGGGAAATATCTGTTATTTTCTTCAAATTTTGTTGTCCTGAAGAAATTTTATTTCTTCTCTGAGAATTCGTATATCTCTGTATAAATTTGCTGAAGAAAATCTTACCCTTCTCTGTGAAATTTAGTTTATTCAAAATCTGTTTATCACTATATATATATATATCTGAAATTGTTTGAAGTTTATTTCTAGTTGAATTTTTTTTTCTGAAACTGTTATTTTCTTTGTAATTTTATTTTACAGCGGAACTCGGCGTCCGTGCCTGTAAGGACGGAATTCACTTTTTAATAAAACGAAAATATTTTTAAAAAAAATATACATATTAACAAATGTATATAAAAATATATATATATATATATTTATTATACAAAAAAAAATTAAAAAGGGCTGGGAGGGCGGACTGGCCGCCTCCCCCGTACCCTGTGCGGCGGTTAAGGCTGCCGCACAGCAGTCTTAAAGACTGTTGTGCACGGCAGCCTCGGCTGCCGTGCACAGAAGTCCTTAGGACTGCTGTGCGTAGTCCTTGCATGGACTGCCGTGCGCAGTCCATGCAAGGACTGTGACGGCCATCAGACTTTATTTAAATTGTTTTTTTATATATATTTAGTTTAGTTTAAATTTTATATTACAAAAATTTAAACATATGTTTATTCCGTTTTATTTATTATTTCAATTTAAATTTAAGTTATATAAAATGATATATATATATATATATATATGTGTGTGTGTGTTTATTTTTTTTAATTTATATATATATATAATATAGGATGAATTGTATTGTATTTGTTTACATATGCAATAAATAAATTGTAAAATTAAGTGGTTCTTTCATAGGAATATAATTGTTTTGGAAATAGAATGTTAATGAACTTAATATAATAAAGTTAATGTATTATTTGCATATATTAATTGATCTTTGCTTTTTACGAATTGATCATGAGAGAATTGTAATGCTCCCTGTCTTATCTGCTTGAGTAAAGATGACATAGTGTTTTGAGTTCATCAAATTATGCGTAGTTTCATTCTGCTTTTGTGTTGGCTTTAATGTCGATGTGGGAACCCGGTTGTTGGCTTGAAACCTTTGTTCCAGAGGCTGGTTTATTTTTGGATGTTATTCTCGTTTTGAATTTATCTTTGGAGTTGAAAACTTATGGTTCATGTTTGGAAGGGTTGAACGTTTGTTAAGACCTTTTGGTTATGAGTTGTTGCGAGAGGGTTAATGCCTCGCTTGTTCTTGTTTTGGTATCATGCTTATTTGTTGAGGTTCAACCCTTGTCTTGTTTCAATTTACTGTTAGGGGTCTTAGGGAGAGTGGCTCTTCATGGGGGCCGGCGCCTCGGTTAAGAGGAAGTGCACAGGAGAACCCACGAAGAGTAGTTAAACAAGTGATAACTTAAAAATAGAATTAGGGGGATGGGTAGTAAAACACTCAAGATAATAATCTTGTTTTCATGAGAGGTTATTGGCTCCGCACGAGCTACCCTATGGTGTCCGGCGCCTCAAGTAGGAGGAAGAGCCAGGAGATCCATAGATGGGTGTCGGCGCCTCAAGTTGGAGGAAGAGCCAGGAGATCCCATGAGAGCTGTGCGATGACACTCTCCACTAGACTTCTGTTTGCCTTGTTGCTTTTGCCTCTGGAAATGTATTTTGGACCTTGGATGTTGTATCAATTTCCTTAGCTTTGTATTCTTATTGTTGATTCAGACTCTTGTACTAGTGTTTTTGAGTATACTTTGGTGACTTGTTATTGTCATTGCTTGATTTAACTGTATTCTCGGTGTTTGTATTTGAGTTGTACCTTGTTGTCATGGAGTCGGTTTGACAATCATGGTCGAGTTAACTTCATTGGCACCTCTGAGCACGGGGGGTGAGTTATCTTTAATTCACATGGTTGGGTGGAACGTGCTCCACACCCGTTGGGTTCCCCATCAACATCCTTTGTTCGCAGCTTTTCCGCAGTTGGAGTTGCACCAGTGTTCACTTTGTTATTCAGCATTCATTGTAAATTGTATCATCCCACTTGTTTGGGAAATTCATTGTAATTATTATATCAAAAGATTGTAATGTAACATTATAACAATGATGTAATAGTTGGGATTCTATGTAATTTTATTTGATGAGATTCGTATGATTGTATTATGTGGTATCTTAATATACTTGCTCTTGGTTCATGGACATACATTTTTTCATGGTTATTATATTGTAAATGGTTATATGGTTTATCATTATCTTTTATTTTCGTTTTGTGGTTGCAATGTAACCTCGCGTGCCCCAGAGAACTAAGTAAGATAATGTGATGTAATATGTTATGTGATTATGATTAATGTATTGTAAGTTTAATTTAATTGTTTTAAACAAAAAAAAAAATTATTTGCCTTTTTGAGTTCTCTGGGGTTTGCACGTCGGGCGTTACAACTTGGTATCAGAGCCAGGTTTGCAAACGCTGGGGTCTCTGGGTAGTTAGGTCCATTAAGTAACCTCTCGTTTGAACTCTAGAGCTTATTTGTACCTTTATCTTGTTGTGCAGAATTATGCATCGAGGTAGAGGACGTGGCCAAGCAAGAGGCTGCGGTGCTGGTCGTGGAGCAAACCGGCGAAGTCCCTCAGTTCCCAGTTCTCATGGTTCTGAGCATGAGGAACAACCAAGTCTTCACAATAATCCGTCAGGTGGTCAGAACCCAGGGCAGCCTGGATTAGATGGTTCCTTACAGCATATTCTTAGGGAAATTTTGGCTCGTTTGGGACCCAGGCCAGAGGAGGAGCCACAAATTGAAAGAGAAAGAGAAAGGTCACCGAGGCGGAGGGAAATAATTTCTGATCAGGATGCAGTTTTAGCAGGCCATATGAGGGATTTGTTGAGAGCTCACCCACCGACATTTGATGGTTCAGGAGGTGGACTAGAAGCTAAAACTTGGCTAATTGACTTAGATCGTTGCTTCGCCATGCACCCTTACGGTAGCAATACCAAGGCTCGGTGCGCGGTTATGCATTTGCGAGGCTTCGCATCTACTTGGTGGCGTCTTGAGGAACAAAAATTGCCCCTTGATATCAGTATGGTCACCTGGGAATTATTCTTGGACAGGTTCAGGGCTCGTTTTCTCTCAGACCATTGGAGGCAGCGCAGGGCTGACGAGTTTCATGATCTCAAGCAGTTGTCTATGCCAGTGGAACAGTATGAGCGGCGCTTCTATGAGTTGAAGCAGTATGCAGGGATTAGCCACGATGAGGGCATGTTGGTTCAGCACTTTGTTCGAGGCCTTAATGCCCACATCAGTGGTGGAGTGCGAGTCTTCGAGCCAAAGACAATGGAAATGGTAGTTGAGAAGGCTCGATTGGTGGAGGAGAATTTGGCCATGGCCTTGGGTGGCCACATTGGAGTGCAGATTGGCAGTGCACCTACTTAGGGTTTTAGCACTCATGGGGGTCAGTCTCAGGGAGCAGGATCTTCTAGAAACAGGTTTCAACCCTCGAAAGGGGGTCATCAGCAGCAGCAGCCTCAGCAGCAACAGTCAAAACAGAAGAACTTCTAATCTCCTCAGAGTGGCAATTCACAGTTTCGCAAGGATCAGAATAGGAACAGGAACCAAGTCCGACAGGAACGTTTTGCATAGCCTACACCTAGTATCCAGTCAGCGCCGAGTCGAGGGAGCTTTCAGCAGTCAAATGCTCCATCAGGGGGCAGAGGTTTTGGCAGGGGTACTGGGTGTTACTCTTGTGGGCAGCAGGGGCACATTGCCAGATTGTGTCCTCAGAAGAGCACTTCAGGTTTTAATCAGAGGCCAGTTAGTTCAGAGCCAACAGTAGGTGATGTAGGGAGGTCTCATCGTGTATTTGCTGCAGTGGATAATCGACAGGCAGACCACCAGAGCACCGTCATTGAGACTTCAGGTGTGTTACATCGTTCTAGCATTTCTATACTTTTTGATTCCAGTGCATCTGATTCCTTTATATCTCCTTTAGTGGTTGAGCGATGTGGACTGGTGGCATCTAGTCAAGGCGAGAAATGGCAAGTTGAATTGGCTTCAGGGTCAAAGCTTGTTGTAGAGAAGCTTGTGCAGGATTGTAGCTTGAGTATAGGGGCTTTGTCAACTAAAGTAAACCTCAGAATCCTACCACTCGGCTCATATGATGTCGTCTTGGGCATGGACTGGTTGAGTGCACACCGTGCTATAATTGATTGCCGCTGTAAAGCGGTGCGGTGCTTTGATGATTCTGGAAAGGTGGTGGAAATTGTGGGTGTTCAAAAACCCATTTCTTTGCGAATGATCTCTACCATGCAGCTCAAAAGGTACTTTCGACAGGGTTGTCAGCTCTTTGTTGTATCTTTGAGTGACTTGGAGTCAGAGGATAGTCAAGGAGTGTCATTGGAGCAGTACCCTCTCCTTAAGGAGTTTTCTGATGTGTTTCCAGAAGAGATACCTGGTATGCCACCTAAGCGAGATATAGACTTCAGGATTGATCTGGTACCTAGAGCTGAGCCAATATCTCGAGCTCCATATCGGATGACAACGCAGGAACTTCAGGAACTCCGTTTGCAGCTGGAAGAGTTGTTGGCTAAGGGCTTTATCCGCCCAAGTGTTTCTCCTTGGGGAGCACCTGTGATTTTTGTGAAGAAGAAGGATGGTTCTCTTCGCTTGTGTATTGACTATAGGCAGTTGAACAAGGTAACAGTGAAGAACCGATATCCATTACCCAGAATTGATGATCTTTTCGATCAGATAAAAGGGGCAAAGGTGTTCTCTAAGATTGATCTCAAATTAGGATATCATCAGTTGAGGATTGCTGATCCAGACATTCATAAAACAACATTTCGTACTCGGTATGGACATTATGAGTTCACCGTGGTGTCGTTCGGGTTGACGAATGCACCTTCAGTCTTTATGAGCCTAATGAATGGAGTGTTCCGAACTTTCTTGGATAGATTCATCCTTGTGTTTCTCGATGACATTCTGATTTATTCTAGGTCTATGGAGGAACATGAGGAGCATCTAAGGCAGGTGTTGCAGTGCTTAAGGAGTAATCAGTTGTTTGCCAATCTCAAGAAATGTGAATTCTATAAGACTGAAGTTCAGTATTTGGGCCATGTGATTTCTGGTGAGGGAATTTCGGTTGATCCTGCAAAGATCCAAGCTATTGTGGATTGGCCCGCACCCACAAATGTCTCAGAAATTCGCAGCTTCATGGGACTTGCAGGATACTATAGGCGTTTTGTCCAAGGGTTTTCTAGGTTGGCTCATCCTATCACCTCCTTGCAGAGGAAGGGAAAGAAGTTTCTTTGGTCCGAACAGTGTCAGTTGGCTTTCCAGACTTTGAAGGACAAGCTGACTAGTGCTCCAATCCTAGCAGTTCCTGATCTGTCAGGTGATTTTGTTGTGTGTACTGATGCTTCGTTGGAAGGCTTAGGGGTTGTGTTGATGCAGGAGGGGCGAGTGATTGCTTATGAATCATGAAAGCTTAAGGATCATGAACTCAATTACCCCACTCATGACTTGGAGTTAGCCGCAGTTGTGCATGCCTTAGTAAGGTGGTGACACTTTCTCCTTGGTCATCAGTTCGAGTTGCATACAGATCATCGTAGTCTGCAGTACATCTTTACGCAGCCGAACCTAAATGCAAGGCAGAGAAGGTGGATGGAATTCTTGTGCGAATATGATTTTGAGGTGAAGTATATTCAGGGCAAAGAGAATGTGGTGGCAGATGCGTTGAGTAGACGCAAGCATGAGATTTCTGCTATGGCTCTTGAGGTTGATTTGAAAAATTAGGTCCTTGCAGCTCTTTCTTCAGATGATTGGTATCAAGCAGTGAAATCAGAGATTGAGTCGGGCAGAGCTTTGGAAGGAAAATTTTCTGGATACTCTATGGATTCAGATGGTGTTTTGCTTTATGGAGGCCGAATGTATGTACCTCCTGCAGAGGGTCTTCGTACCCTAATCTTGACCGAAGCTCATAGAGCTCCTTATTCGGCACACCCTGGAGTTAAGAAAATGTACGCTGATCTTCGTTCACTATATTTTTGGGCTGGAATGAAGCGTGACATTGCTGATTTTGTGGCTAGGTGTCTGGAATGTCAGAGAGTTAAGGCTGAGCATCATCATCCGGCAGGTTTGTTGCAGCCTCATCTTGTTCTGGAGTGGAAGTGGGATATTATTTCTATGGATTTCATTGTCGGGTTGCCTATGTCTTCCAGGCGACACGACACTATCATGGTCACTGTTGACAGGTTGACCAAGGTAGCCCATTTCTCTCCCATTCGATCTTCCTATACTGCTTCAGTGGTGGCTAGGGTGTTCATGGAAGACATTGTTCAATTGCATGGGATACCACGCAAGATTATTTCTAATAGAGATCCGGTATTCACATCTGCTTTATGGACATCCTTGCAGCGGTCCTTAGGGACTAAGTTGAATTTTAGTTCTGCCTACCATCCTGAGACAGATGGTCAGACTGAGAGAGTTAATCAGGTGCTTGAGGATATGCTTCGCATGTATGTCATGGACCAACAATCTCGTTGGGAAGATTATCTGCATTTGGTTGAGTTTTCCTATAACAATGGGTATCATAGTTCGATTGGCATGGCTCCATTTCAGGCTTTATATGGCCGTCCTTGTCGTACCCCTTTGAGCTAGGATCGATTGGAGGACAGAGTGCTTCTTGGACCTGAGATGCTTCGTGATATGGAGCAGCAGGTAGCTCGCATCCGAGAGCATCTTGTAGTAGCTTAGGACAGGCAGAAGAAGTTTGCTGATGCACATAGAGTTGATCGGCAGTTTGCAGTAGGTGATTGAGTGTTTCTTCGAGTTCGTCCTCGAAAGAGCCCTATTCGTTATGGAAAGGGTTCTAAGCTTGCACCCCGTTTTGTGGGTCTATTCGAGGTGTTAGAGTGTATTGGTCCTGTTGCCTATCGCCTGGCCTTGCCACCCAGTCTGTCACGGATTCACGATGTGTTTCATGTTTCTGTTCTTAGGCCTTATTTTCCTGATGTTACTCATGTACTTGATTGGAATGCTCTACAGGTCGAGGACGGGCAGCTAGCTCTAGAGCCCGTGGCCGTGGTGCAGCACAGGAGACTCGTTCTCAGAGGCAGGGATATTGAGCAAGTGAGGGTCCAGTGGGACCCCAATGATGAGACTTCAGCGACATGGGAGGATGCTTCCCATATCAGAGAATCCTACCCTTACTTGTTTTCTGGCTTACAAGAGTAAGCCGAATTTAAGGGGGGGAGGATGTAATAACCCTCCTAGTTGCTAGTTGGACTCATTAGTTTTATGCTTTGATTTGATACTTTGATACATTGATACTATGATGATACTGTTTGGTGTGATTGGTTAGTTAGACATTTGATGATGCTGTTACTCCTTTTGTGGACATGATTATTTCATATGACATTGTGGTTGGTGATGTTAGTTGATTTTCATATTTATGTTATGATGTGATGATTTAATAGATTATGTCATGAGATGAATTGTTAGTATTAGAAATGTTATTTTTATCAATCATATTATAATTGTTAGGATAGATGTGATGAAGGACAGTGTAGCATCACTCATTGTGATTGCTCTGTTACGTTGCGATTCCTTCTCACAACACAATGCTTTGATTTATATATATGTGCACATGTACACAACTTCGTTTGTATGCAGGAATTGCAGGTACATAGTCTCGATTCCACCTGCTTCGGCAGGACAGGGCGAGCACAAATAACCCAACGGTATAAAGTTGAAACAGAGGTGACAATGAAGTTTTCTCGTTCCATGATGTCAGACCGCCTTGTTGAATGGTATTGTATGTTCTGTAGTTGTCATGTTTTGTGGTTGTGGTTGTGTTATGTAGTACATATTAATGTCAGTATTTTATGTGTTGTGGTGTTTTCAATTTTGAAATTGTTGATTAAAATATTAGATTAAATTGTATTTAAAATATTTAAATGTTTATTTATTTGAAAAGCCATGTATTTTATTAAATATTAAATGGTGTATTGTTAATGTAGATTTTACCGGGTGGAAGTTAATAATAAAATAAATAAAGTTAAATTTTGTGCATGGGCAAGTAAGGCTGACAAAAATGGAGTTTTAAAATAATAATAATAATAATAATAATAATAATAATAATATTGACAAATGGAAAATCTGGTGTGGGCAGAAAATGCAATGTTGTTAATAGGAAATGGTTGTTGGGTTGCATGGAGGAAAGGAAGATATAGGGAGTTTTTGGAAAAATGTATGGGGGGAGAGGCTTCTTTTGCTGGAAAAAAATGGATTGCATTTTTTTAAAATTTTATTTTTGAAAAGAAGGGGAGATTGTGCAGGTAGGGTTTTTGTGTGGAGAATCTGTCAACAAAGAAGAGAGAAGAGAAAAAAAGAAGCGGAAAACAGAATTTTGAGAAAAGGAGCGAGAGCTGTTCGAAGGGCTGGTTGGAGCAAGGACTTCATCACATATCAGCAAGCAGGAGTCCAGGTTCCAATTAAAATCCCTCTTTCTTTACTTGTTTAAAATCTCAATTAAAATCATATTGTTCTGGGTTTTCAAACAAATTAGGAAAATTTAGTCTTCAAATAAATGTGGGAGAAATTTGGATTATCAAAAGACTTAGAAAAAATCTGGGGTTTCAAATTGATTAGGAAAAATCTGGTTTATTTACAAAAAAATCTGGGTTTCAAATTGATTCGGAAAAACCTGGTTTATTTACAAAAATCTGGGGTTTCAAATTGATTAGGAAAAATCTGGTTTTTACAAAAAACTTGGGGAAAATCTGCTGTCTTGAAAGGATGGGGAAATATCTGTTATTTTCTTCAAATTTTGTTGTCTTGAAGAAATTTTATTTCTTCTCTGAGAATTCGTATATCTCTGTATAAATTTGCTGAAGAAAATCTTACCCTTCTCTGTGAAATTTAGTTTATTCAAAATCTGTTTATCACTATATATATATATATGAAAATGTTTGAAGTTTATTTCCAATTGATTTTTTTTTTCTGAAACTGTTATTTTCTTTGTAATTTTATTTTACAGCCGAACTCGGCGTCCGTGCCTGTAAGGACGGAATTCACTTTTTAATAAAACGAAAATGTTTTAAAAAAAAATATACATATTAACAAATGTATATAAAATATATATATATATATTTATTTATTTATTATACAAAAAAAAAATTAAAAAGGGCTGGGAGGGCGGACTGGCCGCCCCCCCCGTACCCTGTGCGGCGGTTAAGGCTGCCGCACAGCAGTCCTTAGGACTGCTGTGCGCAGTCCTTGCATGGACTGTCGTGCGCAGTCCATGCAAGGACTGTGATGGCCGTCAGACTTTATTTAAATTGTTTTTTTTTATATATTTAGTTTAGTTTAAATTTTATATTACAAAAATTTAAACATATGTTTATTCCGTTTTATTTATTATTTCAGTTTAAATTTAAGTTAAATATAAAATGATATATATATATATATGTGTGTGTGTGTGTGTGTGTGTGTGTGTGTTTATTTTTTTTAATTTATATATATAAAATATAGGATGAATTGTATTGTATTTGTTTACATATGCAATAAATAAATTGTAAAATTAAGTGGTTCTTTCATAGGAATATAATTGTTTTGGAAATAGAATGTTAATGAACTTAATATAATAAAGTTAATGTATTATTTGCATATATTAATTGATCTTTTCTTTTTACGAATTGATCATGAGAGAATTGTAATGCTCCCTGTCTTATCTGCTTGAGTAAAGATGACATAGTGTTTTGAGTTCATCAAATTATGCGTAGTTTCATTCTGCTTTTGTGTTGGCTTTAATGTCGATGTGGGAGCCCGGTTGTTGGTTTGAAACCTTGTTCCGGAGGCTGGTTTTTTTTTTGATGTTATTCTCGTTTTGAATTTAACTTTGGAGTTGAAAACTTATGGTTCATGTTTGGGAGGGTTGAATGTTTGTTTGGGACCTTTTGGTTCCGAGTTGTTGCGAGAGGGTTAATGCCTTGCTTGTTCTTGTTTTGGTATCATGCTTATTTGTTGAGGTTCAACCCTTGTCTTGTCTCAATATTCTGTTAAAAGTCTTAGGGAGAGTGGCTCTTCGTGGGGGCCAGCGCCTCGGTTAAGAGGAAGTGCACAGGAGAACCCACGTAAGAGTAGGTAAACAAGTGATAACCTAAAAATAGAATTAGGGGGAATGGGTAGTAAAACACTCAAGATAATAAAGTTTGGATTCCTCTTCTATGCATTAGGGCTATCATAGACTAATGATAGATTGAGAAGGCCGTGGTCGGCAAAGTCATAATCTCGTTTTCATGAGAGGTTATTGGCTCCGCACGAGCTACCCTATGGTGTCGGCGCCTCAAGTAGGAGGAAGAGTCAGGAGATCCATAGATGGGTGTCAGCGCCTCAAGTTGGAGGAAGAGCCAGGAGATCCCATGAGAGCTGTGCGATGACACTCTCCACTAGACTTCATGTTTGCCTTGTTGCTTTTGCCTCTGGAAATGTATTTTGGACCTTGGATGTTGTATCAGTTTCCTTAGCTTTGTATTCTTATTGTTGATTCAGACTCTTGTACTAGTGTTTTTGAGTATACTTTGGTGACTTGTTATTGTCATTGCTTGATTTAACTGTATTCTCGGTGTTTGTATTTGAGTTGTACCTTGTTGTCATGGAGTCGGTTTGACAATCATGGTCGAGTTAACTTCATTGGCACCTCTGAGCACGGGGGGTGAGTTATCTTTAATTCACATGGTTGGGTGGAACGTGCTCCACACCCGTTGGGTTCCCCATCAGCATCCTTTGTTCACAGCTTTTCCGCAGTTGGAGTTGCACCAGTGTTCACTTTGTTATTCAGCATTCATTGTAAATTGTATCATCCCACTTGTTTGGGAAATTCATTGTAATTATTATATCAAAAGATTGTAATGTAACATTATAACAATGATGTAATAGTTGGGATTCTATGTAATTTTATTTGATGAGATTCGTATGATTGTATTATGTGGTATCTTAATATACTTGCTCTTGGTTCATGGACATACATTTTTTCGTGGTTATTATATTGTAAATGGTTATATGGTTTATCATTATCTTTTATTTTCGTTTTGTGGTTGCAATGTAACCTCACGTGCCCCAGAGAAATAAGTAAGATAATGTGATGTAATATGTTATGTGATTATGATTAATGTATTGTAAGTTTAATTTAATTGTTTTAAACAAAAAAAATAAAATTATTTGCCTTTTTGAGTTCTCTGGGGTTTGCACGTCGGGCGTTACAAATTACACCTCTCTTAGGTGCAAGTACAAATGGATATGTTTCTCCTTATGATCGATTTGCTACTACAGATGATGAACTGTTGTTGGGTGCGAACTTCTTCTGTTGGGCGTGAACTTCTTCTTCTAAGAAATGTGAACTAAGACAATGAACTTCAACAATGATATTGATCTTCCTTGAAGATAAATTCAGTCTTCTTGGAAGACTTTGATCTGCCCTTTAAGAATTCGCTCTTCTATGAAATCGAACCATGAATGAATATGAATCAAATACAATGGAGGAGCATCGTGTATATATATATACACATGAAAGGAAGGGATGCATCTCTTCTAACCTTTATGTCGGCCTCCACCAAAAGTCATATCTCTAAAATACATGAAGTCGGCCTCAAGGAATTGCAACACTTCAAATGAATTTGTGTCTCTTCAAGTCGGCCCCAAATGATTAATTATTAACAATAATTAAATGCAATAAATGAAGCACCTCTTCAAGTGTTTAAATTGACTTCAATAAATAGAATAGTCGATAGGCTATATGATATTTATTGTCACAAGTCGTGGCTGGAAGTGACGTCCGACGCTGCAACATCCATTATAGGTATGGTTTAAAACTAGTAGGGTTCTATCCAAGGGGGTTTGATCTAAGGTAGTTTGATTAAATCATCTTCAATTAGAATGCTTTAAATGGAACTTTTAAGGCCTAGATCATTATATTTTCTAAAAATATGCGATTTCAGCAAAAAATAGAATCGATTAGAAATTGTAAACCAACTTTGTGGGATCACCCCTTGGTTCTCACTTAACACATTTGGGAGTGCCTAATCCCTATTGTCCATTTTATGGACAATTAGAGACTCTCAAGCATCTTTTCTAGTTCTACACCAAAGCTTAGGAAGCTTGGATCTAATTTCATGATTTTGTTTAGCCTTTTAGACTAGAATGCTCCTTTTTTCATGACATATTTTTTTGTTAGGGAACTAGCCTTGTCTCCCTTTCCAAGTATACATAGATTTGGCATGCTTTTAGGGTGGAAATTATTTTCAATGTTTAGAAATATAAAAATGTTCTTTTTTAAGGATGTTCAACTGTTGTTCATTTCTCTTTGTATACTAAGGCTATCATTTTTTGTAATGTGCTTATGAAAACTTAGATGCAAGCTAGAAAAGTTGCACTTAAAGTGGTGCATGTACAAGAGCTTTCGATCATTGGGGTAACCTCTAGCCTTGTTGCCAAAGTCTTGCCTCCCTCATCTCCTCAAGGACACCAGTGAGGTTGCAACTAGTTTGTCAAAAGAGACTATGTTTCCCAATCTCATGGCTCTCAACTCCCAAGAAGCAATGATAATGCTACCCATGGTTGGCCTCAGCCCTCATGACCACCTTTCACCTCTTGTCATGGGTGTGGTGCTCCCAATTGGCTAGACTTTGGCAAGGTTCCTTGATTAGATTTGAACATCTCTCCATTTTTTTCTCAACAACCTTCAAATGGCATTCCTAAGGAAGAGGACACTCCCATTAGATGGATACAATTGATGATAATCCTACCCCTTGGGATGTTTGAGGGGAACCTGATGATAAATACTCCTCTCTTACTAGGATTGAATAGTTGCTTAAGTATTTTTTATGTTATGTTTGGGATTGGCTCTTTGAACTCTTCTCTTTGATTTGGGCTTGGCCCCACATAAATTTTGAGGGCATGTCTTTTTAACACTTTTTTTGTGAATATTTTATTTTATATTTTTATTTAATTCAAAAACTTAAACATGCTTATTCATAAAAAGGAATGGAATTCAATTATCTAGGTTTAAAAAGGAAAAAAATGTGTGAAATACAAAATGATGTAATATTTGTAAAAATAGAGAAGCTTTATTTTATTATTTCATGTCAAATTTATTGTGTACACATTTAAAATAACCATAGCACATTAAAAAAATTAATTATAAAAGAAGAATATGGTTAAAAAAACTATTGTACATTCACCTTAGAAGGTTTATGTAGAAAACAAAAGGTTGGTTTAAATGAAAACAAAATATCAAATAGTACAGAATCAAAGACATAAGATTTGCCTAAAAGGTACACACTAGAACATTTCAATTTGTTTTCAATAACAAGTTCCTAAAACTTGCTTATAAATGACTAGAAGATTGAGTTTAAATAGCAAACACAAACTACTAACAACTCTCTAGAAAATAACTAACTACACAAGTATTATAATGACTCAACTAACTACTTTATAGAGAATGATTCGAACAAAATTACCAACTAGATGTCATAAGTCACTAAGACAATAAGTCATGATGATGTGGAAAATGAATATCTACAATTACAAATACTAGATGAAATATAGACTACATGAAATAATATGTACAAATCTACATACCCTCTATGAATCTTCATCATTCCTTATAACAATAGATGTATTAGACTCCAATGGTTTTAAAAGAGAGAATTAAAATAAAATAAAATTGAGACATCTATTGTTAAGAAATCCATTGAGCTTGGTATGGATGTTATCTTTTTTTTTCCACAAGGTATGAAGTAGTAGAACCTTGGTGGGTTTGGTAAGTTTTCATGTCGAAAACTTGATTTTGTATCTAGGGAAAGTTGAGCATTTGTAACATCTATAGGATGACTAACTAAAAGCTCAACTCCAATGTTGACTTGTAGAAGTGTTTAAGGAGATCTACATTGATAACATCACATAATGTTCAACTATGTTGGAAGATCAATGTGAAAGGAATACTTTCTAGAGAATATTGTAAAGCCCATATCATAGAGATTTTCCCTTGTTATGTGTTTTCACCTAAAAATGATATTTGTCTAATTATAGCCATTTTTTGTCAAATATAAAATCGTGAGGAACATGACATGGCAATCCATGAGTTGTTTCTAGAGCTTTTTGAAGAATTTGAACCAATTTTGATTGGGAGACTACAAACCTCATATATAGGAGTGTGCCCTATCTTACTCTTTTTACATATGTTGTGTAGCTAAAAGGGGCATAGGTAAAATCAATTCATATGGTCCCAAAGCCTAAAAAATAAGGCGATCCTTAGAAAGTGAATGACTTGTAGAAGCATGTATTGATTGGTTGTATGCATGCTCCATTTGGGTGAGACTCAAATCCCACTTAGATGGCTATGTAGAGATGTATGTGGAGACCATGTACAAGAGTGTTGTTGACCAACTATATCTGCCAATTTGATTGTGGAAAAAAGTTAGTGGAACACTTTATAAGCTCCAAAAAAATTTCACAAATAATGTTGAAATCTAACCATAAAACATGAGTCACAATCATAAACAATGTTGGTAGGAAGACCAAAATAATTTTATACCAAATCAAAAATATTTGGGCCAAGTCGCTTGCAATACTAGTCTTGTGGCATTGAATGAACATGGGAATCTTGTTAAAGCAAGTGGCAACCACAAAAACACAACATGGTGTTGAACTATCACAAGAAAACTCATCACTAGATCCATGCAAATACTTTTCCAAGGATGAGAAGGAATGGGCAAGGAATATTTAGTTCTAATTTCCTCTTGGATGGTTTGGAACAACAAAATCTTGCACACCTCAAGAAGTGAATAATATAACATTAGATTTAAAGTTAATTAAAGAAATGTTGTAGATGATGATTTTTTCTTCCTATCAAAATGATCACCATAGAGAGTAGAGTATCTCTCATTTAGAAGAGATGTGCGGTGATTGTGGGGCACACACAACTTATCATATTTATACAATAAACCCTCCATGGGGTGGAAATATTGAGAGGGTGCTATATTTGAAGAAGTTGGTTGCTAAAAACTTGTTTAGAAATTCCTAAATCTAGGATCTATTGCACCTAAATCTAGAAACTAATGTGTGAGACGTAGGAGGGATACTCAAACAATCAACAACAACACATTGATAGTGCCCCTTTTATACTTTATGACTAAGTGAAACTATTGCAAATATGATACCCACTCCTTTTGCCTTGTTTGTTCAAATTTATTGTGTGGCTAAAGGAATTGAAGTGGCAAATGATATTTATGCACAATAGTATCCTTTCTAGGTAGATAGTGTTTCTATTATTTGATTGATTAGACCAACAAATGTGTTATAAGTGGAGTAGTATTATTTGGATGTAGAAAATGTTTTTAAATGATAGACCTATAGATGTCCATTTTGCTTAAAAATTGCTTCAAGTGCAAAATATGAACATCTATTTTAACAATGGATAAATGCATTATTTTTGTCTGCAAAAATGCATAAGGATTTTCTCCAAGTCGCCAAATGAGAAGATTCTTGATCATGCTTTTGGAATAGTCTCTATAATAAAGGCTTCAAAGTGGAACAATTAGTTGCACAAATATTTATATTCTTGTCCACAAACAAGAATCCAAAAGCTTGTTACATGCTTGGCATGTTAACTTTAACATAATTGTGTTTAAAAGTATTGAATCAAATTAAACATTTGACATCATTTTGAGTGTTGTATTAATTTATTTATTCATTTTGGATGTTGAACTAACATTGTAATGAAACAACTTGCACAATAGAATAATATAATAGGAAATATGTTACAAATACTTGATAATAATATGCCACTTCAATGGGGCAACCTCCCAAATCACTTTGAAGGGAATACCTCCAATAGTATTCAATAAGAACACAATACTCAATATGGTGATAATAATGAACCTCTACCTCTGATATATACCATACTTATGTCGTCAATGTCACCCAAGTTTACTTAACTACCTATACAAAGCTATATTAATTATTATATAGCTTAATTAAGATTTAAGTTAACCACAAGCCAACTACTCATAACCCTATGTACCTATAGGATTAAGGGCATAGCATTCTTCCCTCTTCACACAAGTGGCATCCTCAACATTGATCAATTATGGATGTTTTTGCATAAAATCTCCATCTTCCCATGTGAAAATTTTTCTAAGAAAAATAATTTCATTTAATGAAGTGCTCTACGATTTTCCCAATCCTAAGCTTCTTCCTACATGTCTAGAATATTAACTGAAGCTTCATGATGGGTCTTCCCTCTACATATAGCTCTAGTATCACTAATTATGTTAAGATTATGTGTTGATCCACTTACCTCTTCTTTCTATTATGTGCCTTTTCCTTGTTCTCCTTGAGATTAAACAATACCTTCTATTGTTGTTAAATGTGTTTCTTTGATGCTCTAACCTTTGAGATAATCCTCGAGGAAGAGGTAGCCTCCTCCTCCTCCTCTTCTTTTTCAAGATGGATTTTCCCTCTACATCTAACTCAAGTAGGACTAACTATGTTAACATTCTATGTTGATCCACTTTCGTCTTTATTCTATTATGTTCCTTTGCATTGTTATCCTTGAGACTAAATGATACCTCTTGTTGGTGTTCAATGTGTTTTTTCTTTTCTCTAACCTTTGGGAGCATCCTCAAGGAAGAGGTAATGAATGGTGGGCATGATATTATCTACTTTGGGAGGCAATCCTTGTGGCACATCCCCAACAACTACTGAGTACACCTATATAATTAAAAAAACTCTTCTTATTTTTCCTCCTCTTCATCTTCTTCATCATCATTTTCTTCTTTATCTTCCTCTTTCTCCTCCTCCTTATCTAGGGTGATGATCCATCTTTGAATAGGAATAAATCCCAAAAGCATCTTGTCCCTTAGAAGACACATTTTCTTCCCAAATGTTATGCTATGAAACCACTCCTTTAGATTCCATATGACTCACAGGGAATCCAATTCTCTTTAAGAATGCATTGATTTCTCCTATCCTCCTTCATTGACAAAATATCATCCTTAAACTTATATTTTCTTCCCTTATAGATTCAATATCTTTAGAACCCATCTCCTCCACTTGTGTACCATTCTTGTTAGGAGTCTTTCTAAGATTTATTGGATTCCTTCCTCTACCTCTTGTCGAATCCCCCACCATGATGTCACCAAAAATAACTTTCACAATTACTTATAACAAATCCAATCAATCAAAATTTTTGTTATGAATTACCAAGTTCAAGATCTCACTTCCTAGAAAAAATCTAAAAATTTCATCGACTTGTAGCATTGGGAGAAAATTTGTTAAAAACCCTAATTTTGAAATAAATCCTTGAATTCTACTTTGAATTATCTAAACTATAGACTATAGCTACTTCAATATGTTTTTTTATCACCCCTCTAGAAATTAGAATAAGATAATTTATTTGCAACCTTGGTAAGGAATTTGATGGAAACCCTAATTTTGCAAAAACTCGTTCAATTATGGTTGAAATGACCTCAAATTTAGATGATAGTATATTCAATATTACCTTTATTTTTTAAAATTAGGAATTTTTTTACCAAATATGGAGGGATATGTGCTTCCCAATTCAACCTCTTGAGCTGAAAAAAACTCCTTAATTCTTGCCTTTCGAGTGCCAAGATCATGCTCTAATACCATTTGTAATGAAACACCATGCACACTAGAATAATATAATAAGAAATATGTTGCAAATAAGGAAAAAATATGATTGTCTCATAGTATGTATATTATTAATAAATTAGGGTTGTAATTGTGGATTCATATGTTATTAGGGAAAAAATTTGAGAAGGAAAATTGTAGTTTTCACAAAACTAATGAATGTTCATATTCATTACACAACTAACATCATGCATAAATATATGTGTTTTCTTGTTCAAAAGTGATGTACTTAGATATTTATTTGAGGATTTCATGAAAATCACATATAACATACATTTATCATCATACTACAGATAAAGAACAAAGCTTTTGAAGGTAAACTGCTAAATTTTATTAATGAAAGGTACCATAAAAGTAGTACATAGTCTAAAAATTTCAATATTGCTTTGAGAAAATGAAAACATTACATGCTATTTAGTCCAAAATTAATTGGTTTAGAGTTACAAATCCACATTCTTGAAAGAAAGAACTTTCTAAGTTATAATGTTACCTTCAAAAATTGCAAGAACTAACTCCAAATGAGAGTTGGCATCCATTTTATCCCCCAACCAGAGAATATAGGAAAAATTTTAAGACCATTTGAGACAAAAACAATAAAATTTGTTGGACCAACCTCCAATTGGGTGCTAGAAAATTGTTTCCACTACTTTGACTCCTTCAAATGCTCCAAGGTGGCATTGAAGAAGGATAAGCTTTTTTTTCTGACCTATTTTTAATGAAGATGATCCTTAGAAGGTTCCTAAATACTTTCAACTATTTTCCAAGTCACCAAATTGTCCCCTATGTCTCTTCAACTATTTTCAACTTGTTGGTAATAACTCTCCAACTGCCCACAAATTTTCATTTACCATGTTTACAAGACATGTGTTGATTATTTGACAAGGTCAACAATCTCTTGGGGGCATAGAACTTTTGAGTTTGAATTTGACACATGCTTTATGTATTCAAGGTTCCTTATCTATCACTTGTCTCTTTTGTCATGTCACTTTTTTGTATCTAACTATAATCCTCTTCTCAATATTATCCTTCATTCATCTCTTATGGCTATCATGTCACTATACTTCATGATGACTACTCTGTGAAAAAGGTCACTTTCCTCTGTGTTAAGGTCACTTCCTAGTGTCTTTACATAATATTTATTATTTATGTCACTGTCTTCACAACATAGTTATGTGGTTTCAATCATGGCTCATAGGAAACTGACATACTGAACAAGTAGTAAATCCTCCATTAAATTTTAAATGTGCACCCTTCCCTTATATATTATGAATCTATCATTAAGGATATATTATGCATCTATCCCTTTTAGTTTCATTACCCTTTCTCTTGCTTAATGTTTCCTTTTTCATTCCTCTCATAGGGATTCTTAAAAGTTTTCATGCACTCATTATTCTATTCTCTGACCTCATCTTCAACACTACCCTCTAGGTTCATGGAATTGTCTTAACAGGACCTTGTCACTCTTCATAGGATTATCATACTTTTTGTTTAGTTTTTGTCATATCTTATACCCTTCATTGTTTGTTTTCCTTTTCAAAAATATAGTCATTGTATGTTGTTTAACTTCTGAGCCTCTAGACATCTTCATATGACTGCCTTTATTAGGAGTTTCTTCAAGAAAATTCAAAATTTTATTCATGGATTGGTTAAGGTTAGAACTTTGTTATCATAACCACATTAAGAACTCTCATTATCTTGTTTTGAGATCCTATCATTGTTTTCACTGCATCTCGTACCTCCTTTCTTCCTCCTAGTTGTCTATTAACATATCAACTCACTAATATTGCTTTTCCCAAAGACTTCTACTATTCATCATCTTTAACAGACTTGTCACATATGTAAACATAGTCATTCCATTAAGTTTACTTGTCATTTCCTTGGATTTATCCACTTTTCTTTAGGCTTAGTTTAATAAGGTTTTCCTCCTTCATGTAGATTCTAAAGCTTGTATTTATACTCTCTTAAATTCTAAGTCTGTTCCTTGCACATTTTATGACTATCTTCCTAGGTTTCTTGATAGGTCTACTTTGACTGTCATACCCTTGATGCTTCAAGTCTAACCATTATTCTTCATTAGACTATCATTTAGTCCTCGTTTGGCCTCTATGTTTATAAGACTCTTCATATGATGGTCACTTTCACTTCTCTTGCACTATCATACATTTTTAAGAACTTTTCTATTCATTGACTCCAATAATCCTACCATATATGTATTTGGAGTTGTCATACACCCATATTAATCTCTCACATGCCACTATTATCTTTAATAGCTTTAGATATTCCTTTTGATAACATAACAACTGTGCCTTACCTTTTGTGAATTAAACTATCTATTGTTAAATTTTCAGTATCATTTTAACTTACTACCCTTGAATTTTGTTACTATAGGTTGTTTTAAATCTCTAGATTGTCTTGAAAATCCTTCACAACTTTGTTCACTATCTTGGATTTCTAGCTTTATTGTGATAAATTTATTGCCTCTTCAATTCATTATTCTTTGAACCTACTTTGAATTTTTTTTTTTGAAGTTTTATGATCTATGTTATGTGGTATCTTCTCTCAATGTCTTTTGATTGTCATGCAATAAAACACCCATGACTATGGACTCATCATAGGTTTGCCCCTTGAAGCTTAGTATTATTTCCCTTTTAACTCCCTTACCATATATCTGTTGGATGTTGTGGATGTGTTGCTGATATGTGGTTGTCATTGATGTCAACACTATTAGCATTTGGTATACTAGAGGTTGTATATGTCGAGGATATTGAGAAAATTGTAAAAGAAAGTGTTCCAGGTTCCTTGTGGAACTATGCAGGTCTTGAAGTCGTTTTGTTCTTTACATTGAAGTTCAGCTATTGTGGACTAAAGGGTTTTCTGATGAGTGTATCTAGATCATCTACCAGAAGTTTCAGAGGTCCACATATATATTTGATCATGTTGTGGTCTGATAGTGTTTTTGTGGTCTCTGTCAGTGTTCCTGAGTGAAGTTTGCATAATTATGGTAATTTTAGTTGACGTGGATGTTTCTCTGTTGTTTCTTGGTGCTCTTGGATGCTTCTAGATCATGCTCTATCTTTGTGGTACATCCACATTGAATAGTGTGCTCATGGTCAAAAAAAATTCTTGCATATGTTCATTTTTCTTGTTCTTGGTCAACATGTTGATGGTAGTGTGTTGTGGATCATCAAGGTGAAATTAATTGAAGTCTTTTTGTGATTGTATTTTTAAATTTGGGTCTCCACTATGCTGTGGTTGACCTTGGTGGATTCACATTAAAATTTTATTTGTAAATTTGGGTCGACATTGCAAATATGTTTTATTTTCTTGGCCAACTAAGTTATTGATGAAATCGCATGTGGATATTTAAGAGTAATTGTTTCATCGATGTTGTATGTTGGAAAGGTGTTGAGTGTGCTCTTATGTGTGTATGTGTGAATATCATTCGATTACAAAGCAGAGTGTGAAGAAGGTCAAGAGAAGTGTGAAATAGTTTGTGAAGGAGTTTTATATGCCTAATTGGAACTATAATCAGGCTTGTGGAGAAGCTATTCTTTGAGTTCATACCCTTCGTATTTTAATCCTATTTTGTATTGTTGGGAAGTGAGCCCCTTTTGTATTTGAGCAGTGAGCTCTAGGCAGTGTGCCTAAATGCATGTGCATTCCCCTTATTATTTCTCTTTATACTTTTAATAGGGTATAATCTTGTGGACTAACATCCATCATGGTTTTCCCCCTAACAAGGTTTCCATGTAAAAATCTTGGTGTTCTCTCTCTCTTTGATGTGTTAATTGCTTATGGTTAATTGCTTATTCATCAAATCTAAGATTAAGTTAAGTTAAGTTTGAAAATTTTATTATTTTGACAACTGATTCACCCCCCCCCCTCTCAGTTGTCTATCCTTTTTTTTCCAACAATTGGTATTAGAGCAGGTTCCTTTGAAGAAGTCTAAAAGATTGAGGTCATTCAATATGGCAACATTCAAGAAGGACATTCCAAGATTCGATGGAACTAACTACTCACTGTGGAAAGTCAGGATGCGATGTCACCTAAGGTGTATTGGTTTGGTGAAGCCTACTGGAAGATTACAAAAGATCCATATGTTATTGCTAAGAATGGTCCCTCCACTGCTGATGAGATCAAAGATACTAAAAATAATATCAGGGCTATAGAAGCCTTGGTGAGTGCTCTGATAGATTCGGAGATGGCTAATGTGGTAGGACTACAAACAACTCATGAGATTTGGACAAAGCTGGAAACTGTGTATGAAGGAGATGCACAAGTGAAGATGGCTAAGCTATAGAGTCTAAAAGGAAAATATGAAAATTTGAAGATGAGTGAAGATGAAAATATCACCTCTTTTATGCAAAGAGTAAATGAAATAGTGATGGGTATTACATGTGCTAGTGGTTCTCTAGACGAGGATGAAATTCTGGCTAGGATACTCAAATCCTTTCCTCCCTCCTACAAAGTGAAGGCTCATGCTATTGAAGAACTCAAATCAATAACAAAGATATCAAGAGACACGCTGGTTGGTAAGCTTGTTGCTTTTGAATTAAGTGAATTTGGTGAATCTGTTCCAAAGACTAAATCTACATTCAAGGCTACTGTATCTAAAAGTAACAAGCAAAGATATAGTCTGAGAGAGAGTTCCAGAAAGATATCCAAGTATGATGAAGAACTAAAGCAACTTGAAGACAAAGAAATAGAGGTAGAAGAATTGGAAACACTGATTGTAAAGAAAGAAGGCAGAGGAAAAGGTAAGTATGAAGGAGTGTTACCTATTAAATGTTTTTCATGTAGTAAAATAGGCCATTTTGCATCAAGATGTCCTAAAGGGGTCCCTAGAACTAAGCCTAACAAGTCTAGATTCCAAAAGAAATGTTACTTTGTTGAAGGAGTGACTGATGATGAGTCTAATAAAGATACTGGAAATGAAGATGAATGGGTTTTCATTGCTACCATTGAAAATAGTCCTATGGCTACTAAATCTACTAAAGATGAGAAAGCTCTTGCAGCCTGAGTTGAAGAAAAGGATGAGTGGGTTATTGATAGTGGATGCTCACATCGTATGACTAGTGATAAAAACAAATTTGTAAGTCTAGAGAAATATGATGGTGGTGTTGTAAGATTTGGAGACAACAATGCTAGTGTGATTCATGGCAGAGGTTCTATTTGTCTTGGCGATAAGGATAACACTGATAGTGTTATTTATGTTGAAGGCTTGAAGCACAATATTTTGAGTGTTGGATAGATGGTGGGAAAAGGATATGATCTACAATTCAAAAATGGAAGATGCAAGATACGTGGAAGTTCTGGCAATATGATTGCTACTGGTAAACAGAGAAAAGGTAATATTTTTCACCTGAATACTACTAGTGGGAGTTGTTTAATTGATTAAGTAGATGAAAGATAGTTGTGGCATAGAATTTTTTGTCATGTAAATTTTGATAACATTGTCAAGGTAAGTTCCACTCAAGCAGTAAAAGATCTACCTAAGTTAGTGAATTATGCTAACACAATTTGTAAAGAATGTAAGATGGGTAAATAGATTAGAGTCTCTTTCCAAAGCAAATAGTTTCATTCAAATTATTTGCTAGAGCTGCTACATACTGACCTTTGTGGTCCCTCCAAAGTCAAAAGTATTCATGGACAAAGGTACTTTATGTTGATTATTGATGATTATTCTAGAATGATATGGGTTTCCTTTTTAAGAGAAAAATGTGAAGCACTAAAAAAGTTCAAAAGTTTCAAGGCTATGGCAGAGAATGAGAAAGGTATGAAAATAAAGTGTTTTAGATCTAACAGAGGTGGTGAGTTCACCTCCAGGGAGTTCAACTCTTTTTGTGAAGAAAACATAATTAGAAGACAGTTATCTACTCCACGAACCCCTCAACAGAATGGAGTTGTAAAAAGAAATAATAGAACAATTTTGGATGTTGCTAGAACAATGATGTTAGAAGGAAATGTGCCCCAAAGCTACTGGAGTGAAGCTGTAAGCACCGTTGTGTATACTTTAAACCGGGTAAATGTTAATGGCAACTCTGGTAAGACCCCTTTTGAGCTATGGTTTGGTTACAAGCCTACTGTTAAGTATTTCAAGATCTTTGGAAGTAAATGTTATATCAAGAAATATGATGATATAGGAAAGTTTGATGCATGAAGCAATGAAGGAATCTTTTTAAGATATTCTACTAAGAGCAAGGCCTACCAATGTTATAACAGAATACTGAGAAAGATGGTAGAGAGTGAAAATGTCAAAGTTGATGAGGATTTTGTCAAATCATCAAAATATTGTGGATATGATTCTAATGAAGACAATACAAACAAAGGGAAGAATGTTCAGACACATAATCAACTTTAAATTGTGCCATATGTTCCATATGTTACAGTTTTTCCAGTAAAGCAACCTCAATTCCTTCCGGTAACTCAAGGTAGTCAGGAACCAAAGACAAGTGCAAGTACTAAAGGAAGATCAGAAGAATTAGAAGTTCAAGAAAATTCCAAAAATCCAAGGTATGTAAAGCTAAACCATTTTGAAATCCAAATTATAGGAGATAAGAACAAAGGAGTACAAACTAGAAGGAAGATTGCAGAAGAATACTACCTGATTTCCAAGATTGAACCTAAAAATGTCACTGAAGCCTATCAAGATGAACATTGGATGGAAGCTATGAAGGAAGATCTGACACAAATTGAAAAGAATGACACATGGATACTGGTTCCCAGACCTAAAGACAAAAATGTGATTGGTACTAAATGGGTGTTTCAGAACAAGCTGAATGAACAAGGTGAAGTGGTCCGAAACAAATCAAGAATGCTATGTAAAGGGTATTCTCAGATGGAAGGTGTTGATTTTGAAGAAAGTTTTTCCCTTGTTGCTAGAATCGAAGCTATTAGATTGTTTCTTACTTATGTTGTATACAAGGACTACAAAGTCTATCAGATGGATGTGAAGTCAACATTTTTGAATGGAGAACTAGAAGAAGTATATATTGAACAACCAGATGGATTTTAGCTCACTGACAAAGAAGATATGGTATGTTGCTTGAAGAAAGCTCTATATGGACTCAAGCAAGCCCCCTGAGCCTGGTATGATAGATTGGACAAATACCTACTGTAGCTTGGATTCACTAAAGGTACTATTGATAGCAACTTATATTTCAAACTGGATCATGATAAATAATTAATTATAAAAGTCTTTGTTGATGACATTATTTTTGGAGGAGATGATGGTGTGTGTATGAAGTTTGCTGATGAGATGAAGGATGAATTTGAGATGAGTATGATTGGAGAGATGAAGTTATTTCTAGGATTACAAGTAACCCAGTTAGACAAAGGGATATTCATATCTCAATCAAAATATGTGAGAGAGCTACTGAAGAAATTTGGGATGGAAGATTCAAAGCCTGTAGGTACTCCCATGGTGACCGGATGCAACCTAACGTAGAATGATGATTCTCCCAAAGAAAATAAAACTAGATACAAGTCAATGATCGGTGGATTAATTTATTTAACTCAAACTAGACTAGATATTATGAATGTTGTATGTATGGTTGCTATATTTCAAGCTAATCCAAAAGAATCACATGTAACTATTGTTAAGAGGATCTTCATATATCTGAAAGGATCCAAAGGATGATGATCTCACTCTAAGTGCATATACTGATGCAGATTGGGTTGGCGATGTAGATGAAAGAAAAAGTACTAGTGATGGTGCTTTTTTCCTAGGTAAAAAGTTGGTGTCTTGGTTGAGCAAAAAGCAGAATTCCATTTCTCTATCTACTGCTGAAGCAGAGTATATTTCTGCTGCAAACAATTGTACTCAAGTGATATGGATGAAACAAATGTTGAAGGATATCAAGGTGGTATATGAAGAGCCTATTGCCATATACTATGATAATTCAAGTGCAATAAATATTTCAAAGAATCCGGCACTACACTCTAAGACTAAGCATATATCGCTCAAGTTTCATTTCTTGAGGGAGAAAGTGAATGAGAAAGAAAGATTGGAATATGTACCTACCAAAGAACAAATTGCAAACATCTTTACTAAACCATTGTCAAAGGATACTTTTGAGTATCTCAGACGAATTCTAGGGGTGATTACCCCTCCTAATAAGAACTAGAAGATGCATTTACTTGTATCAATCTGAGAGCTACATTGCTATATTCTGATATGGATTGATGTTTCTGTGGTTGCTACTCAGGGGAGTAGTCAGATGTGCAAATATGTGGTTCAAAGCATGTATATGGAAAGGTCATGGTTACCTTTTCCATTGATTTCAAAGGGGGAGAAGTGCAATGTGAAAAATATTTCAAAGGAAAAGATCCTAGTGGGGAGAAGTGCAATTGAGAAGAAGAGTAAGTGTGTTGGGTTGATGGTATTTTTCATATCATGTGTTGCCATCAATGCCAAAGGGGGAGATTATTGGATGTTGTGGATGTGTTGTTGATATGTGGTTTTCATTGATGTCAACACTATTAGCACTTGGTATACTAGAGGTTGTATATGTTGAGGATATTGAGAAAATTGTAAGAGAAAGTGTTCCAGGTTCCCTATGGAACTGTGTAGGTCTTGAAGGTGTTTTGTTCTTTACGTTGAAGTTCAGTTGCTATGGACTAAAGGGTTTTCTGATGAGTGTATCTAGATCATCTACTAGAAGTTTCAGATGTCCACGTATATATTTGATCATGTTGTGGTATAATAGTGTTTTTGTGGTCTTTCTTAGTGTTCCTGAGTGAAGTTTGCATAATTATGGTAATTCTAGTTGATGTGGATGTTTCTCTGTTGTTTCTTGGTGCTCTTGGATGCTTCTAGAGCATGCTTTATCTTTGTGGTACATCCACATTGATTGGTGTGCTTGTGATCAAAAAAATTTCCTGTGTATGTTCTTTTTTCTTGTTCTTGGACGACATGTTGATGGTAGCATGTTGTGGATCATCAAGGTGAAACTAAGTGAAGTATTTTTGTGATTGGAGTTTTAAATTTGGGTCTCCACTATGTTGTGGCTGACCTTGGTGGATTCGCATTAAACTTTTATTTGTAAATTTGGACCAACATTGCAAATATGTTTTATTTTCTTGGCTGACTAAGTTATTGATGAAATCTCATGTAGCGGATATTTAAGAGCAATTGTTTCATCGGTGTTGTATTTTGGAAAGGTGTTGAGTGTGCTCTTATGCGTGTATGTGTGAATATCATTCGATTATAGAGTAGAGTGTGAAGAAGGTCGAGAAAAGTGTGAAATAGTTTGTGGAGTTTTTTGTGCCTAATTGGAATTGTAATTAGGCTTGTGGTGAAGCTATTCTTTCAATTCATACCCTTCGGATTTTAATCCTATTATGTATTGTTGGGCAGTGAACCCCTTTTGTATTTGAGTAGTGAGCTCTAGGCAGTGTGCCTAAATGCATGTGCATTCCCCTTATTATTTCTCTTTATACTTTTAACAAGGTATATTCTTGTGGACTAACATCGACCATAGTTTTTCCCCTAACAGGGTTTCCACATAAAAATCTTGGTGTTTTATGTCTCTCTGATGTGTTAATTGCTTATTTTTAATTGCTTATTCATTAGATCTAAGATTAGATTAAGTTAAGTTTGAAAAGTTTATTATTCTGTGACAACTGATTCACTGCCCCTCTCAGTTGTCTATCCTTATTTTTCCAACAATATCACTTCATTCTTTGTCATGATTATTTTCATGCATTTGATTTGTAAAACATTATAATACTAGACTATCATGTGTGTCTTCCCAATGAGTCGTCAAAATATTGCATGAATCTTTGGTAATGGTTGTTTTGTCAAGATACATGCTACTTTAATTGATTGTCCTTTCTCACTATGGCTATTGACATTGTCATTGTGTCTTCACCATACACTATACCAACACACATTATGCGGAAATTATACCGTAGTAGGACAAAACAACAACATACATCCCTTTTTTGCATCACTCTCATAATTGATATTTTCTTAAATAAGATTATGTCAATCTTCATTGTTATATTGCATCATATGGGATATTTAGGATGTCATTTAAGGTATTGGATGGTGGGATTATGAAGGCTTGAACAATAGACAAGGAAACCTTAGTAGCTTATGTCTACACCCTTGTTTTTTTTTTTTTGGATATCTTAGGGTTATCCCCATGACTCAAACCCAGCGGGTTCCCTTCACGGGGTGAGCTTGAGGCGAGACTAGTCCCCTAGGGCCACACAGTAACCAACACAACCCCCAAGTGTGTGTGACGGGGTAATATATGGGCCAGGGAGTCAAACCTGAGACCTTGGGGAGAAAACCCGAGACTCAAGCCAACTTTGCTAACCCATGGGGCATCTCCACCCTTGTTATTGATAGTACTTTGTCCATATATTTCTATCATTAGATGGAAACTCTTAACACACATAATCTTATAATTCTATTCAGGGGTCCTTACTATTATTTCCCTATGCATGGATGGTATACCAGGGTTTATCACTGTCCTTATAATACTAACCTTTTGACAAGGATTTTTATAATCTTGATAGGGGGTTTACTATGGTTTACCATGATGATTTCCATGCTAACAATAAAAATATATTTTGATAAATTTTAGGAAAAGTTTTATTTTGAAACAAAAAACAATAATGTCATGTGGAGTCTTAATGGTGACACAAGACCCTTACACCTTAATGGCCCTAACCAATATTATTATTAAATATGCATGTGATTTTTTGCGCATAAACCATACTCAAAGCTTTCATTTTTAACACTATGGTGACAAAATTTAATCAATCACTTTTGACCTCACTATGATATATCCCTGTCGCTTAGATAACTTATTCAAAACCCTTAATATCATAGCATAGTGATAAATCAACAAGGGTTTAATTAGATACATAGGACTCACCAATAATATCAAAGACTTCTACACGAGGTTGGTGTTATACTACAAACATTGTTCTCATATCTTGTAACCCTAAACAACACTAAAATTGCACGTCTTATTTCCATGCACAAATAAAAATGACATCCTCTTGACTATCATAGGAATCTCCTTCCATTGCCCTCCATTGCAAAAAAATATTGGACCACTCTATGCTCATAAACACTTTTTAAGACCTAATACATGAGACACTACTAACTCCTATTTTAATGAACTTATAAGAGCATTTATTAGTAATGAAATTCATACCTTCATATTTTGTTTTAATGGAGCGTTCTATGAATTATTTGACTATTTGATGGATTTTGCACAAGGAATAGGTCGACTAGTAATAAGATGTGGAAGGCTTTTGAAAAAAATGAAAACATACTCCTAATTGTAACTCCCCTTAAGAATGATCATTTATGAAATTCTTTGCTTATTTTTCAAGGTCTCCTTGAAATCAAAACATACTCGAAGAGTATAAAGCGCACCCATGTAGAGCTTGATTTTGGAGACACCTAGGAATACTACAATGACTTGTTACAACCCCTTGAAATATTTCCCTTTTCTCATGTATCTTCCTTGAAGTTTTGCAACATGCCCAAAACGTGCCATAAATAAAGTAGCCAAGTGCATCTTCTATGCTGGGAATGCTGAAAGACTCTTTCAAATCCATTTTCCTTCAATGCAACATGCCATGTAGAGTAACATGGTAACAAGGAAAAATTGAAAACCCTAAACTCCTACTATGTGGGTGAGGCTTTAAAAAGAAAATAAACTTTATTGTTTCCTTTATGTGTGGCGTGAAAAATATTGAAGACTTCATTTTCACTTTTTCTTAATTCAATGGTGCCTAAAACTCTTTAAAATTTACCCCTCGATTGGCTAACTTAAGGTGTTAGGAATTAAGTTGACAAAATAATATCAACAATTACAAAATGCTACATAAAATCCATGATTAATTATAGATACAAGTTTTACAATATGACCACTTGCAACCTGAATCAATGATGGAAAAATAGGGCTTCTATCACCGTTAAATTTCTAATACAATCTTAGGGTGAGACCATTCTTTCAGCCAAGAGGGGTTTCATCATTTGTAAAATGATATCTTTGGATTTTCATCCTTTAAACTCTATAAATATATAGTTTTTTATCCTCATATTTGAGTTCTTAAACATGAGGTCTCACAACGAATTCTATTTAGGGTTTGCTCTATTTTCCATCATAATAATTCAATGAAGTCTCTGAATCCTTAATATACATAAAATTGGTATCAACATTTTCAATAATGGCTTCCCACGTGAGTTTTGTACATAGCAAGGACTACCCATACCTATCAAGAATAATTTTCCTTTGAATCATTCCTAGGATCGTGCATATGTGTGCAAAAATGTGCTTGGGAGGAATGGTGAAATATCCTTTATAAGCTACCATAATCCTCAAAAATAATGGTGAGAGGTCCCTTACCCTACCTACTACATTAGTGTCAGATCCACATCCTTAACATTGAATATTGTGTCTATGTTGGTAGGAGACTTTCTCAAAGACACACCATCACTTTGGGCAATGAAGCTCCAATTGTGCAATGAGGTAGGAAAGGATGAAAAATGAAAATTTGTGAGAGTTTGGTGGAGATGCATGATGGTAAGGGAGAATCTAAGGTCTTGATGGAAGAGGGTATGAAGGTGAGGAATTAGTAGAGGGCATGACTAGATGGGGAAGTTTAGAAGTAGAAATGGAATCAAACTTGGGAAGAGAGGCATGTTGGGAAAAGGAACTTCACAACTCCAACAAAGTGTAGGGAACTGGTAGAAGGTAGACTAGATGGGGAGGTCCAAAACCCCAACAAAAGTAAAGAAATAAGTAGAATTGGGGGGAGAGGCATCCTAAGAAGGGGAACTCCAAAACTCCAACAATTTATATAGACTTAGGATATTTTTAATTTGTTCACAATTAGAAACCTCTAGGGTCTTAGGAAGATTCCTAAGAGATTAATGGGTAGAACATACACACAAAATGCAAGGGAAATGTAGGAGTAAGGAAATGGGAATTTTGGTCCATCACATGAATTATAGAAAAAGAGGACATGCCAAGTTCTCAATTTATGGTTCTCTAGCCTTCCCCATTCTCTTGTAATATATTCCCTGTCTTTATTGGGTTTGTTTCAACCTTCTTTTTTATTCCATGTGCATATCATAAGCCATTTCAATTCTTCAAAAATATAACTTAATATCTTATTTTCTTCCTTTTTATTGATGTTCAATATTTGGAATTTTATTAATCCTTTTATTTATTTGAAATGGCTAAATTTAGACCTACCTTTATTAGTTTCATCTCTTTAGATTGCCTCCATTTCCATTTATCACCTTGAGTCTCCTAACCTATCTCATGAATTAGGTCCTAGTGTGTGTTACTGTGCATCTCATTTACTATAGTAACCATTATTAGAACTCCTTTCCTTGGTAGTATTACTCACTACAAACTTCTATCCCCATTCAAGTATAGCTTTTCTTCTTGGCACATACCAAGGTCCTAAAAATAGTATTAGAGTAAAAGGGTATTAACCTAATTAATTGTTTAATTACTTGGGTCCCTTTTCACTCTAGCTACTTAAGCTTAATTAGGGTTGATTTTCTCTTTTTTCTTTTTCCTCTTAGAAGGATTATTATTGTAATTTATTAATCTAATGTACAAAATGATTCATTGTACTTTTTTGGATCAATTATCTCTTGGCCTCCATAGATTTTTTTCTCTTTCTATGATAGGTGTATAGGTGTTTGATTGTAGGTGATCCTTGTGAGATATAGGGTTGGAAAATCAACTCCAACATGGTATTAGAGCTATGGTTTACAATTCCCTATATTTTTATTAAGATGTCTATCCTTAAAAAAATAGTTCATTATGGAGCCAAGCTAACCTCACTATTGCATCCAAAAGGGGCCAAAAACTCTAAGATTATTTGTTCAAATGTTGAAATCATAACAACTAATTTTTTTACAAAAATAATTAAAGGCTACATACATCTTGAGGCAGAATTCCATATATCGTGCAAAATCCATACAATCATACAAATGTATGAAATCGCACCCCCTCCTAAACAAGCCTTGTGATCTAGAATTTTTGAGCTCTTTTTGGATTTTTTGGTTATGACTTTTTCCTTAAAAAATGGTGATCAAATTTTTATAGTTTTTTGGACATTTTCACATCAATCTTTTTTGGGGTTTTTTCCATTTTATTTTATGGGCAGAAGGTAACAAACAAACCAATGGATCAAAATTATTGGTCAATATTTCACTTATCTTTTTGCGATGACTATGTATTTTCATGATGTATGGTTTTTATCTCCTTTGAAAATTTACCCAAGTGGCATTGACTAGCCACCTATAGGCGGCCTATGATACATTAAATTTTGGGCAATTATTTTTTATGATAGACAATGTTATTTTCTTTCTTAACAACTCAGCATTCTTCAAATAGTCTTTTTGAACTCTATGGCAATATTTTTTTATTAATCAACAACTTTTGTGACAAGCCGATAATGATTTCTCATCCCTTGTTGGCCATTGCATTTTTCATCAAAAATATTTCTTTGGGTAGCATCGACCACCACTCATGGCATGAATTTTCTACTTGTCAATTATTAGTTTTGTTGGCCCCCATTTGCACTTATCCCCTATCCCAATGCTACTGCTTAAGTCTATTTTCTGCTTGAAATTAAGCAATTAGAGTGTCCCCATGAAAATTTGTATTTATGGGAATAAAATAATTTGGAAATTTTTCCTATTTTCATGGAGCAAGAACTGCTTAAAAATTGAAAATAGGTTGTGAAAAAATGGAGGGTCTGAAAATAAGTAGTTGTTGCATATTGAAAAAAAAATCATGTAGCTCCACAAATATCTTTGCCTCCTTTTTTACATTTGCCTCCAATTTGTCCCTCTAATTTTCTCCCCACTTTTTAATTGCACAAAATATTATTAATACTATTCATTTATTATAATGTAGAAAAAATTAAATTTAAATTGATTGCTTAAAATAATAAAATAAATAAATAGCCATGGAGCCACCAACTCCACAAAATGCTCCTTAAGATGTTGAGTAGTGGTTGCTAGCCAAAATAAGCTAAGCAACTGCATAGGGACTTTCCTGTTGTGTTATGGAGACAAACTCGACAAACACAAAATCTTCATATTATTTTTATTAAATAATTTGCCACACTATTAATTTTTTGTTGGACTTGTATTTAAAATAACAGTTACTAATGGGGTGGTAGGCCTAGCTCAATTGGCTAAAGCATCTTGTTGCAGGCAAGAGGTCATGAGGTCTAGTCTCCCCACCATCCTCATGGTATTAGAGGGCATGTCGTGTTAGCGTCACCGGTCACGTGAATTTTTTTTACCGAGTGCACTACAGTTTATAGGGGGATGGATACCGATTGATTCCTACAGTAAAAAAAAATAGTTACAAACAATTATTAATTGTTGGAAATGATCAGTTATAATATTTAATTAAAGATAGCCACATTTATTTATTGTAACTACCTAAAATAAAACATGTTATTGGGTGCATGGGACAAAACCAATGGCCACACTTCATTTATAATTAATGGGACATGTGTGGGAACATATTCTAGCGCAAGTTTTGAGGGCAGCAAGACATGAAAAACATTAGCAAAAATTTACAGTTTTGTGGTTGGAAAAATGTAGGAAGTGTTGCAGGTACCTATAGCAAAGGTTGTGTAAAAAAAACAATGTTAAAATGTGATGAAAAATGTTGTTGCAAGTTGCAGATGTTGTTTCATGTCTTTGTAAACTTTTTTGCTCAAATTTTAATATATATTGGACCCTCTTGTTGGCAGATGTAGCTCGATTTTGGGTGAACCATATTAAATGTTTGTGTTGTCCTATTGTTGTCACTCATTTTTGTGTGTTCTATTTTTCTATTTTATTGTTCAAATCTATATTTAATTGATAGATATCTACCTCCTAACACTAACAAGTGGTATCAAAGCGGGTTGTGTTTAGTTATCCTCTGTATGAAGGTCTCATGGTTGAGTGGGAGACTCACGATTAAGAGGGAGTTATGGAAGATGAGGATAAGTTGAAGGTAGAAAAATTTAATGGGAATAACTATCAGTTATGGAAGATGCAAATGGAGGACTATCTCTATTAGAAGGATTTATGGTGACCATTGGAAGGGAAAGCTAAGAAATTGTCAACAATTTCTAATGAGAATTGGAATATTCTAGATAGAAAAGCACTCAACAGTATTCGTTTATGTGTAGCACAATCAGTGGCATTCAATATTTCAACAACAAAGACAATGGTAGATTTGATACAAAAATTGTCGAATTTATATGAAAAGCCTTCTCCTTTGAATAAGGTATTTCTTATGAAGTGTTTATTTAATATGAAAATGGTAGAAGGTGGGTAAGTTGTTGATCATTTAAATTAGTTTGATATAATTACCAATCAATTAATTTTTGTAAATGTAAAATTTGATGAAGTTAGGGCTCTTTTGATTATGTGTTATTTGCCTAAAAGTTGGAATAACTTGGTAATTGTGGTTAGTAATTCTATTTCTAGTTTGAATACGCTAAAATTTGATGATGTTGTTGGTGTTATTTTGAGTGAGGAAATTCATAGGAAAAGCTCAGGTGGTTCATCCACATTAGGAAATGTTTTGAATGGAAAAAGTAGGGGAAAAAAAAGGAGAGAGGAAAGAACTATGGAGGTCATGGAAAGTCACAAGGAAAATCAAAGGACGAGAGGTTCAATCTAGAGAGAAGAAGGATTGCTAGTACTATGGTAAGTCGGGTCATTTAAAAAAAGATTGTTGGTCTCAAAAAATAAAGGAGACAAAAAGGAAGGTAATAAAGAGGAAAATGTGGTAAGTAATAAATCTAATGAGAATGCTTTGATTCTTTCCCTTGATAATGCTGATGATTCTTGGGTGTTAGATTCAGGGGTTTCATTTCATACTATGCCCCATAGAAGTTTTCTTAATTATGTCCAAGGGGATTTTGGGATGGTTTATTTGGGAGATAATGAACCTTGTTAGATTGTTGGAAAGAGAAGAATCAAGATTAAGCTATGGAATGAGAGTCATTGGCTACTACAATAGGTAAGGCACATTCCAAGGTTAAGAACAAATTTAATTTTAGAAAAGCAACTAGATGATGAAGGTTATGTTGTTACATTTAATGATAAAAATTGGAAGGTTACAAAAGGTGACTTAGTGGTAGCAAAAGGTGTGAAAGTAGGAACCTTCTAAATTTGTACAGGTCATATTGTTCCTTCTACTTTAGCTATTGCAGATTAAAAATCAAATAGGGAAGTTGCTAGAAAAATAGCTACAATAGTTGTTGCGGGTTCAATAGCAGTTGCTGCAAGTTCTATAATAATCTCAAGAATAGTTGTTGCAGGTTGGCAAGGAAGAAACTAGAGATAGTTGTTGTAGGTGAAACAACATTGTGGCATAATAGAGTTGGGCATATGAGTGAAAATGGTATGAAATTACTTCATTATAAATAAGTTTTACCAAGTCTAAAATGTGTTAATATGGATTTATGAGAAAGTTATGTATGGAAAACAAAAGAAATTTAGTTTTCTTAAGGATGTGAAGCAAAATAAAAATGAGAAATTGGAGCTTGTGCATACAGATGTATGGGGACGAGCTCATGTATCTTCTCTCGGTGGCTCTCGTTATTATGTTATATTCATAGATGATGCAACTAGGAAGGTTTAAATTTATTTCTTTAGGCAGAAATCTAATGTCTTTGAAACTTTTAAAAATTGGAAGAGCTTGGTTGAGAATGAGATGGGTAAAATATTAAAATGTCTTAGATCTGATAATGGTGGTAAGTATTACAGCAAAGAGTTTGAAGATTATTGTTCCTCTAATGGAATTAGTAGGTAGAAAATAATTCCAAGGACTCCACAAGAAAATGGAGTGGCTGAGTGCATGAATAGGACAATAATGGAGCATGGATGGAATATGAGATTGCATGTTGGGATACCTTTAAACATGTGGGAAAAGGTTGTTAATATCGTTGTTTATTTAATTAATAGAGGTCATGGACATATAAGAAGGTTAGTTATTCTTTTCTAAGAACATTCAATTGTGAAGCTTTTGCACATGTAGATTTTGAAAATAGAACTAAGTCGGAAGCTAAGTCAAGAAATCTATATTTTTTGGATATTAGCATTGGTGAATTTGGTTATAAGCTTTGGGATTTTGAAAATAAAAAATTATGAGAAACAGGGATGTCATATTCAATGAGAAGGTGTTGTACAAAGATTAGTTGCAGTAGCATGATAAGAAAGAAAATGATTATGTAGTGTTGGATGATATTTTGAACAATGATGTTCCATTGGTTCCTCATGCTCCACAACAAAATTAATAGCAAATACTACAAACTCTAGTGAATGTTAGACGATCTTCAAAGATAAGTAGACCTCCAGAAAAAAATTCTCCCTCTTTGTATTTTACTTTATTAATTGATGTTGGTGAACCAAAATGTTATGATGAAGCTATGTAGGTGGATGCCAAAGTTCGGTGGGAGCATGAAATGGAAGAAGAAATGGACTCCTTGCTGAAAAATTAGACTTGGGAATTATGCAAGTTGCCTGCAAGAAAAAGGGATTTACCAAACAAATGGGTTTATAGGCTGAAAGAGGAAGATGGAGGTAAGAAAATATTTAAATCTGGGTTATTTGTAAAGGGATTGGCACAAAAAAGGAAATTGATTTTGATGAAATCTTAACTTTGGTTGTTAAAATGACTTCTATTCATATTTTTTTAAGTATTGTGGTTGCTGAAGATTTGCTTTTGGAACAACTAGATGTTAAAACTATTTTTCTCCATGGTGATTTGGAAGAAGAAATATATATGGAACAACCACAAGGATTTGAGGTCAAAGGTAAGGAGAAATTGGTGTGCATATTGAAGAAAAGTTTATATGGTTTGAAGCAAGCACCTTAGCAATGGTATAGTAAGTTTGATAGTTTAATTGTTGAGCAAGGCTACAACCAATGCAATTCAAATCATTGTATTTATTTTAAGAGGTTAGATAATCATTGCTACATTATTTTATGTTTATATGTTGATGATATGCTTGTAGCAGGGTATTTCATGGATCACATGAGGGAGTTAAAACAACAGTTAGAAAATTCATTACTATGAAGGATTTGGGGGAAACAAAACAAATCCTTGGTATGAAGATTACTAGAGATAGAAAAAATAGAAAATTATTTTTATCTTAGGTTGATTATATTGATAAGATGTTGTAGAGATTTCATATGGAGAATGCAAAAGTTGTCAACACACCTTTTCCTAGTCATGCCAAATTGACTAATGATATGTTTCCGAAGACATGAGAGGAGGAAGATAAAATGTCCAAGGTACCATATGCTTTAGCTCTAGGTAGTTTAATGTACGCCATGGTATGCATGAGACCGGATATTGTAAATGTCATAGGAGTTGTTGCCAGGTATATGAGTAATCTTAGAATGGAGCATTGGTATGCGATAAAATGGATTATCAGGTATTTGAGAGGTACATCCAATAAATGTTTATGTTTTGGGGGATTTAATATTGATTTAATAGGCTATGTTGACTCAAATTTGGTAGAGAACATTGATACTAGGTGAAGTACCACATGTTAATTATTTTTAGAGTTGGTGGGACAACTGTAAGTTGGATTTCTCGGTTACAAAAGGTGGTTGTTTTATCCACCATAGAGGCAGAGTATGTTGTTCCAATAGAGGAAAGCAAAGAGATGATATGGCTGCAAATTTTCATGGAAGAGTTGGGAAAACAATAGGTTGAAAGTTACCTGTTTATGAACAGCTAGAGTGTTATACACCTTGCAAAGAATTCTTCCTTGCACTCTAAAACCAAACACATACAACTGAGATATAATTTTGTTTGGTTGTTGTTGGAGGATGGACAAGTGAAGTTGGAAAATATACACAAATGGCAATCCATTAGATATGTTTATGAAGGTGGTAACAAGGGAGAAGTTGAGCTCCTCTTCAACTTCGATTGGCCTTCAAGGTTGAATTTTAACTAAAATCGAATTGCAGGGTCCATGGTGCTTATTTCCAGTGGGAGTTACAGGGGTAGTGGTGTTATGATTAGTCTCCAAGTGGGAGATAGTATGGAGTGGAGTCTGATCTATCTCCAAGTGGGAGATTGTTGTGTTATGGAGACAAATCAGACTCAAACACAAAATCTCCATATTATTTCTATTAAATAATTTGTTGCACTATTAAATTTTTTGTTGTACTTGTATTTAAAATAACAATTACAAATAATTATTAAATGCTAGAAATGATCAATTATAATTGTAGATATCCAAATTTGGACACTTAATTTATCCAAATTTATCACTTTTCGTCTAAACATCCTCTTATCCGAGTTAATTAAGTAATATTACTATTATTTAATTAATATCCTTAATTCTGCCAAATCCCTAAGGTATTTATTAATTAAATACCTTACCCTCTTTAATCCCTTTTCATCAAATGAATTAAATAAATATTACATTTATTTAATTCCTCACATGTCATTTTCATCTAATCCTAATCCATCTCCTAATTTTTCATTAGGGATGTGCACATGCCTAATCCTTGATTAAGATGTGTCACATCCTCCAACTTTTGTAAGTTGGCTTCTAATCATTTATCTTCTAATTCGATTAATTAATCTTAATCAGCACCTTGGTCAACTCTTGCCCCCCAAGGAATTTTTAATTCCTTTTATTTATCCTAGATTCCCCTCCTTTATATGTGAATTTTTAATTCACATTCTATCCTTCCAAGGCTTCTAGAACCTTGGACTTGTCACAATCTCCACATGTGACCAAGTCCCACCTTTTTGGAGCCCACCTTTTATCCTTTAGATTCTCCTAAGAATTTGAATTTTTAATCCAAATTTATGTTTTCAACCACATTTCCTTTTCCCATGTAGATTTTTGAGGAATTCCAAAATTTCTCAAATGTCCCTTTCACTCCCACTTAGGGACAAGAAATCCCTTTTTGTGAAAATCTTCTCACTTCCCAAGGTGTTTGTCCTTCCTCCACCTCATGTACCTTTTTGACACCTCACTTACACCTCATCCTCTCTTGGCCACTTCACCATCCACATGTCAAGATGTGAGGGCTTGTGGGTTCTCAACCCATCATAGCCCTTCATCTTGGCCTTGTTGGATGCATCTTGACCATTGAATTCTCTAGAAAATTCAAATTCTCCTATAAATACCCCCTCCTCAAGGGCATTTTCAACACTTTGAATTTTTACAACTACATGCTGCCAATTTGCATTCTCAATCATCCACTATCATCTAGCTACCCATTCTAATCATTTTGCACATTCAATCTTGCATTTGGTCACTCAAGAAATCATCTAAGGAGCACACAAAATCATACCAAGCAAGGGCCAATCAAAGAGACATCAACAGTAAGGAAGGTGAAATCGTTTGCATCTTGTTTTATCTACTTTCCTTCTTGTTTTATCACTCTTTTGGATAATCTTGAGGTGTCCTTAGTCTTTTATTACTTGCATTTTTAAGTTATTTTGCACGTTAGAATAAGATAAAATTCTTAGGATCACAATAATATTTAATTAAAGATAGTTGCATTTAGTTATTGTAACCGCCCAAAAGAAAATGTGTTATTAGGTGCATGAGACAAAACCAATGGCCACGCTAATGATGAAAAATACCAATCCCAAGATATGAGGAAATCATCATCATCATGCATCTCTCATCACCATCTCTAATAAAGTCTCATTGGATTGAGGACTTGTTGGACTTTATCATCAAAATCAATTATCAGATCATTCATCTTGTCTTCTATATTCTCTCTATGCTAACCTAGTATCATGATAGTCAACAAAAACATCATCAATCCATCCATTCCGCATCCACAAATCATCAACATACATACACATTGCATCATCACAACATATCATAATACAAAAAAACATATTTCACTGCGACATCATTATCATTTAAGTTGTGATGAATAATATAGATTTGTTATTTTAAGCATCTTAAATTGTTTCATTATCATAGCATCAACGAACATCTGCATTATCCATACATACATCCATATGCATACATCATCATAATCCCATAAATTGCATAGAAAAGTACACAAAAATAAATGCATTCATATCACTTGCATAAGCATAACATCTGCATATCATAGCATCCATCCCATAACATGTCATAAAAAGATATTGAAAAAAATTACATCCATACATAAGCATATCGTATCACATCACATCATATTCATCCATACATTCATAAGCATGAAATAAGGAGCACATCACATATCGAATCTAGATAATCTCATATATATATCAAAAAATGGTGGTTGTCATGATACAATATCTGAATCAGTGTATACATATCAATCAAAAATATAATATCCACGAGGCTATAAAAAAGGAGCCCATGAATGTATATCTATATGAATGAATCAGGAAAACAATCAATTGTCTCCATAATTAAGCTAGCCCTAGTCGCTGCTAGTCTCACCCCTAATTGATGGTTGATCCTTAGCTCTAGGTGGTGCTCTGCTCCAGTATGAAAAATATGATTGTCGCATCCCTTGAGGAACATCATGATGATAGTGCATATGATAGTCAGCTGCCTTGATGACTACCTCTCTATATAGCTGAGTAGATACAATCCAACCCTTTGATGTAGTTGTCTCTACCTCCAACTTTTATCTACACCCAATCTCTTGGGCTAGCTATATGTCTAGTTGCTGCCACAACTGGACCTCCTAATCTCTCTATGCAGTCATGGCCTCTAACTGTTGTTGTAGCTAATCCTTCTCAACTTGTAGTTGATCCCTCTCTATTGTAAGGGTTGAAATCTACCCATCTTGTGGGTCTGGCTACTGTAGAGGTGGAGAAGGTGGTGGTGCCCCCAGAACCTATCCATCATGTCTTCCCTACTGTCCTAGAAACTATTCCTGAGCTAGCTGTTGTTGGTGCCCATAACCTAGCACCTAACCCCTATCCTACTCTTGATCCTAGCCTCTACCTTGGCCACCATCCCTGCCCCCATCCTTGCCTTTGTCTCAGCCGCCATCCCTGCCTTTGCCCCTGCCTCTATCGAGGTATGCCCCCACTAGATATGTCAAGTGTGTGGGTGGCCTAAACCATGCATCATAGACTGGAGTGGTCCCTACATCTGGGAGACCCTAATCATATTCCCACAAATGTGGGATGAGCTACCCAAAATCATTATTTGCCATCATGGGATCAATCTAGGCCCCCGTTGAACCTCTCTTTGTGCCCTAGCAAAAATGGTCATGTAATCATCCGTTGGTGCATCCTATACCTCCCTAAACTGCCAAGCAATGTAGTCTAGGAGGTATCGCTCAATAATAGTATGGTCTCAGCCTTGTATGTACCGAGTATGTTTGGAAAAACCCAGTTGTTTTTTATCATCATACCACCATGGATGTGTAGCCACAACCTCCACCTGAACACCATCATGTCATCAATGACACGATGCCAATATGGTAAACCTGTGGAGCCCATATGCTATAATGTCATCAACATTGCATATCTAAAAATGATAGGCTTGTCCTCATGGATATCTGCAAGAACAACCAAGGGCCTCAACATTGCAATGTGCTTGTATTCCCATATGTGAAGCAAAGTCACCCCTACTCTGATGCTCCTGCCCTCTAGATAGATGACATTGTGCATATCATGGTACACAGAGGCAAGGAGGACTAAACCCCAGGCATACACATCCCTCCAAATCATACCCTACCATTCTAATCCGACCCATCTGAGACTGAAACCTCAGCCCCATTGGTCTAGAGCAACAATGCCACAAATCAATACTGCAACGAACAATTTGAAGGTGTCCACCCGACCTCAGTAAAAATATAGATCAATCTAGGAGTTGAACACGACAACTAAATGTCTATGTAAAAGAGAGAGACAAACATCTCTCTCAGCATTTGGGTCATATATGACGCACTCACTATGAATCAACAATCGTAGTATGTGCCACACATCCTCAAGTGTGAAGTTTTCCTCCCTAGTGGGAAAGTGAAAAGAAGAGGTCTCATTGTGTCACCTCTCGACCAACACTGTAATCAAGGAAAGATGGGTCCTGATCTCAGACATGAAAGCAACAAAGCCCAATCCTAGCCTACCCAGTTTCTCCACCTCCAAGTCATCAAAGTTTCTTGCTGCTACCAAAATGTCATATTGGTGCTCTTGCAACATCAGTGGTGGAGAATTCTCCTACACACATCATGCACACAACGTCAATTTACCGAAAAAGTTAAAAAAATTGATCAAAATTTAATACTTTGCACCCAAAACATCAAACACGTCATTGAAATCAATAGCGTCATTGATTTTGGGGTGTGTCAGTATATCAATTTCAAGGGTGCATTGATAATTTAGCCATGCGTGTTGCTATGCTCAATAGTGAATCGATATTGGGTTGCATCGCTATACTAAATTGGGGTGTGTCACCATTTGTTACATGTGTCGCCCACCACTTTCAAGCGACAATGAACTTAAAAATCCCATGTGTCGATATATTACCCTGGTGACCCCCTAATCAAATGTGTTGCTAAATAAAAAAATTGGGGTGTGCACCTCAACAAAGGGTGTGTCACTATAAAATCACTAGTGATGCTTCCATTGCTTCAAATGTGTCACTATACAGTGACGTGCCTATTGGCCTAACTTTGATGCCCTATTAAATGCACTTAAAAGCAAAAAATGAGAGAAGTTTCGAGTCACATACCTGGGGTCTTACATCTACACGCCGCTAGTACTCTCAAACTCGATCCGAAAGATGAAGAGGGAGCACACAGTGAGCCATTTCGTTGGGATATCAGAGCTCAAAATGCCAAAATCTCTAAGGTGTGAATACACAAATGAATTGAAAGTGACCCTTCATCACCTATTTAAGCCTAAAAATTAGTGTTTTTTGCTTTAATTTAAGCCAAAAGCAAGGGTTTTTCACCAATTTCACCAATCTTGCCAAACTGGAACTTATTTTGCACTGTTTTTTGCATTTTTGGCATGTTTTTTGCATATCAAAGCCTTTCCAGACCCCTAAGGAATTATTTTAATCTTTGTCGAGAAATGAAACTAAAATTCAAAATTTTTGCCCGATTTCTCAAGGGGGCAGGGAACCAGCTTATTCCTTCCGCTAGGGCAATAATGGGGCATCCAAAAAATTAGAAATTTTTTATTTTTTGATTTAAGCAATAGTATTTAATCTGAAAGGGATCAGTCTTTGAACCAACGTAACAAGTACCTCACTTCAAAGAGGGGAAAAATGTAGACACTTAAAATTGTCCTAGATGATATCATGCACCCAAATCAAGTATACTAACATCATTCCATCTTGAAACCCATTCTCTTTTTGTTTAATTGATTAAATTAGCCTAGTTGTTTAATTAATTGTCATTTTAATCTATTAACCTAATTAATTTAATTGGGTTAATTCACCCCCTTTCATGCTAAGCTTTCATCCTATTAAATCGAATAAATCTAATTATTTAATTTAAGTCCCTAAGTCTTCTTATTTAATTAAATAAACCTAAGTTATTTAATTAAGTATCATTTCACTTTCCCCCTTTCATTAAATCACTTTATTTAATGAATATCATCTAATTCCCCTTAATTGCATAATTAAACCTTTGTTTAATTATCAATTACTAATGAATCTAATTCCCTCGACTTGCAAGAGAATAAATTCCAAGGGAATATTCCTCCTTTGCACATTCCTCCAATTTTACACATTAAAACTTTGTTTTAATTTACTAAATGTCTATTTTCCTCACCCATGAGAATATTCCAAAGAACGTTCTCTTTCTTCACTCATTTGAAAAATTGGAATATTCCTTTTTGAAACAAACTCTCAACAAACTTTTGGGAGAGCTTTTGAAAGTGTGTTTGTTTGGATAAAGATGAAACCTTGATTAAATCTCATCATTTATTCTCATGCCTTGATGAGAATCCATGATCCATGCCTCCAACTTCCTCCATCCTTGACCATTGATTAACCTTTTTGATCCCAACCCTTCATTTCTCATTTATCCTCCTATAAATAGGTGACTATTTGGAGACAAATGGATCCATCTTTTAACATCAAACTTATGTTGTTAAAATCACTCTCACTTGCACTCACATTTAATATCATTTTATCTTAATTCACTTACATATTAGCTTAGCTTCCATTAATGGATTCCATGATAACATAGATGCATTCATTTAGTTTATTTGTGTAATTAGGGTTTTAATCTTTTTAGCTTAAAATCCATTTAGATTAGATTTACACTCACCCATATCAATCATTTTAGCATATATCATGTTAAAATAGCTTACATCATGTTCATTTATCTTTAAATAATGTTTCATCACACATCTATCATTGTTTTCATCGATTCTCTTCAATAAGATTGATCAGATTAGGCTCATTTATTAGGCTCATTTATCCATGGGATTGAGAAAGGGTCACCATTCCACATCAATGCAACACCACTCCCCCAATAGGATAAGTTTCAATGGATTAGAATAGGTGTTTCTAAAGTTTTTGTAGTTTGATATGCTAAGTTTTAATGGATTCCTAGTTTAGTTTTTTTTATTGATCTTATTGGGATTGGTGTTTAGTGGCATAGTATCCACATGGATCAAGTGTAGTTGGCCCATACTAATCCATTGGTCATAGTATTATTGTTGTTCATTATTTATGTGTGTTCTATTTCTTTGTTTTATTGTTCAAATTTGTATTTAACTAATAGATATCTACCTCCTAACCCTAACACTACCCTTAGATGCTGGTTTTTTTGAATTTTGGAAATTTTTACTTATTTTCAATCTTTTTGCAGTAGTTTTTTACTTATTTTTGATCTTTTTGTAGTTTTCTAATTGATTGTGAGGAATGTTTTAGTAGAGACAAATAGTTTAGTCTTTTTTGACATGTTTTGATAATTATGTTAGAGAAATTAACTAGAATGATGCAATAAGAAGGAAATTAAAATAATGCAGTAGATACCATATGCATAACATATTGATTCTAGTAATTTAACACTTTCATAGACACTATAAGATACATCTACACATATATATCATACATTCTTCAAACAATGTATATTATTTTTAGCAAGCATAGATGTACACATCAGATATGCTTGGGTAGCATCTATTACAATACTTCTCTATATTATTTCTCTATCATTACATATATATCTTATTTTCTTCTCCCACATCTTCCTTGTGGTGAGTTTGGATGCTTATATAAACTTCTATTGACATAGGGATATACCCAACTTTTGTATGTCTACGTGTCTTCCTATCCTTCAAAGGACATTGCTAACCTAATGGTCTTATGATCACTACTAGTTTTTTTTTTTTATTCCTAACCCACCAACAAACATATAACATGGGTCCCACCTCAAGGGATTAACAATTCATTTTATTGATTGAGCTTAAAGGTTTGACATCCTGAAGATTACTATTTTTGATAAAGATGTTAATTTCAAGAATAATGAGGTGCTAATTTTCTTTGTTGACTTTCATATAAATCATAGCCATATAATTCAATATATTAATATATGTTCATACATTTAACTATGATATGATTTTTTTAATATGATCTCCTACAAGGTATTATAGTTATATTTATATAGTTTCACATTGTTATTATACATGTACTTTTTAAAATGTTTTTGTCAACCTTTTTGTAATTGTTTATGTGACTATGACCAAAAAATTAATGTTTCTATTGTTTTGAAATAATTGAAGTGCTACTATAAAATTCATTCCTTAATATAAAATTAACAAATATATATATATATATATATATATATATATTGGTTAATGATAAAGGGGGGTTTTGAAAGGAATCACATCCCTTTTATAATAGAAAAATAAGGAGACAACAAAAAATTAGCATTACATTAGAAAAATATCCCCTAAGAAAGAAGGCAAGAATCAAGGAAAAAAGGCTAGAAAAACACAACACTTGAACAAAATGGGACAACAAGCACACACAAGAGAAGAGAAGTTACAATAAATCCAAGGCCATAGTGGATTCCCACTCCTCTTTCAAAAAATTAAAATGGTTTTCAAAAAACTCAATGTAATCCACATCCTAAGTCTTATTCTCCTTATTTCTCAAATCATGAGTCCTAACACTAGGGCCAACCTATCCACATGAAGCCTATGACCTAAGTCATTCCTAGAGAATATTTATGCTAGTGGCACTACTATATACACTAATTATATTGATATAAACTACCTTTTACAAATTGATTTTGATGTCCTACATTTCTTTCTCCAACGAGTTCAAATTTTTATCCTTCTTGGATTTCTCCTTCTTTATCCTACAAATCATATCTAAATCCTCTTATTTTTTATAATTTATCTTGTTTTCCTACTACAGGTTCAAGGGTTATGAGGGAAGTATTTATATTCATTATGTTAATTCCCAAGAAAAAACACTTATATATTATAGTGAGCTAATATTTATTTCCCCATACCACATGTTTTATCTCCCTAGAGCTCAAGAATAGAAGCCACCTCATTTTTGGAAGAGGCGGGGGACAAGATAATTTTTTCAAGCCAAAAGATATAATCCCTTGACCCTTAGAGGCTTAAACCTAGAAAATTTCTCCAAATCTCTGGAGGCCTCTGCTTTTCCTTTTCTTTTGGACTTAGTCTCCACCACTTTTAGCTTAGTATCCAACTCCACAAACTTTCCACTTATAGAGATTACATAGGTAGGAGGGAAAATAATATGAGAAGTGGAAGGCTTATGTTTCTTCTTGGTGTATTAGATAAAAGGGTGGATATCAAACCCTACCATAATAGGGGTCAAGGAGGTATGGGGCTTAAATGCCAAATAATGCTTTACTAGTAATAGAATCAAATATTGATACATAGGCAAAGATAATTCACACCTCTAGTGACTTCCAACAAAAAAAAATCCAAAGAGGAAGTCCAAAAAAGGGATTCAACCCTTCTCAAGGAAATATGGAAAGAGTAAATGATTTAGAATCGACCCTTATTATCCCAAGGATGAGGGAGGGACTCCCTAGCATAACCAAACTATTTTCTCCCTTCCCTCTCAAAAGAATGAAGTAACTCATCTTACTATGCTTATCCTTATATATCTTATTGTCTTATGTAGACATTCATATTACAAGGGTGATTAAATCCTCTATAATTTCTAATTCAATCCCTCTCATTTTCACTACCCTAGAATCCCATTTTTTAGAAAAAAATATAGTTGATATGATAGGGTCATAGCATTTAACCCTTTCCATAAAATTTGAGAAACATCCCTTTGAGGATATTTCATACCAGGGTATTGTTCTCAACTATGTCACAAGATATGAGTTCCACCTATTCCTATCCCCACACATAGTCTTGGGATATTGCATATTAGGAAAATGAGGAAAAAATCTTACTCAACCTAGAAATATGACCACTCGTACCCAAAACCTATAGATAAGAAGTAAAAAAAAATCTCAAATCATGATGATCCTTATAAATAATCAATAAGATAACACCCCCCCCCCCAAAAAAAAACTAAAGAAAGGGGCTAGAAAAATAAAATAAGTAAAGCCTAGGGGGTTGAATCTTGGATAATATTTTTTACAAATTTGGATAGGTCATCACTTCCAACCCATATAAAATGACCCTAATGAAATAGCTCCTAATTGAAAATATATGCTACCACATTCCTATCTTAAAAAATATTAAAAAATATGAGTAAGCAAGCCAAGGACATGATTAATCATTTATTTAGTGGTATAAGAAGGAATTTAGGATTTCAAGAGGAAATTGATAATATTCAAATAATCCCCTTCCATATAAAGTGTTGAATTCTAAGACCTTTAGCTAGAAGCAATCCCTAGAAGAATGAAAAATTCAACAAAGTGGTTTGTTTGAGAACAAAGATTGGTGGAGAAAGACCCAACCATCCTACCCAAATTATTTTTAATATTCCTACCCCCTCTAGTAGGGCTACAGTTTCCATTATATCCCCATCAAGAGTAATCTTAGACAAAATAGGAAGGAGACAAGACCACCATACCTAACAATGTTGGATCCTCTTCTTCTACAATGACACATTTGAGCTAATATCAATGCTCCATTTGTCAACACAATTTATCACAAGGAGGGACAACCTCAATTCTAATCTCCCTAATTACCAAGTAGGTTTTATATCCCGCCCAAAAAAAAATGTCTCTTTAAATATCATGGCTTTATACTTTAGTCAAATACCCCAAAGAACACGAGGAAGGGAATATTTCATAACAACTTAAGGGGGGGATTAGAGAAAGGGATAATTGCCAAGATAATAAGTCTAAAATAGAGGCAAGTTGGATCCAAGTGAAATTGAATTTGGACAAGATAAAATCCCAAATATTCTAGGCAAAGCAATAGACCAAGAGGAGGTGAACAATCGACTTTAAATATTTCTCACATAGGGGACATCTAATGGGAAGGGAGAAACCCCTTTTAACCAAATTATATAAAGTGATAATTATATTTTCAATACCCAACATAATAAATTTATTACTTTAGGGATGAAGATGTTAATCTAGACCTTAGACCAAGGAGAGGGGTTAATTTGGAGTTGAGAAGCAAAGGGAATTCCAAAGAAGTAGAAACCCTTGAGAAAATTAATATAGACCAAGACATCTTTTTTGGATAATTATGACATGTGAAAACTAGCCAATAAATTATGTAGTTCTTTAATAAGAAGATATTTCTTAAGGAATGCATTTGTAGGAATTGAGTTTTTCCATGTTCTCACTAAATCTCTTTCTTTGAAATAATCCTCCACCATGCTGTCAATTGAGTATTTCAAAGTAGCTAGTATAGAAAACAACCAATCAAATGATGCCAAATGAAATTCAAGGATCCAATTGTCTTCCCAAAATAGAAAATCCCTACCACTACCATTACATAGACATGATCCTTCAAGAATAGAGATATTTAAAATGAAAAAGAGGGGATTATAATTCACTAAGTATTTCTACTCATGCAATAGAATTCCATGGATTATTCTTGTTACTAAATATATATCCCATCTTGGACATAATAGTTGTATTGAACATTATTAGCTTTATAATACCTGGTTCACCAAACTTCTTGGGAAGGAAAACTTGATCCCAAGAGACCAAAGGAAAAAAATATGTATTCTAAACCAAACCAAAAAAACCTTGAAATTCTCTCCAATTGCTTAGAATTTTTTATTGGAATACATAATGAGAATATAAAGTGATTTGGAATAATTTTTAGAGTCAATTTTATTGATCAAAGCTTACTTTCCTAGCTTAGCAAGCAACCTTTCCAACCAATAGGTTTTTTCTAAAATCTATCTAGATTATGGAACTCATAGAAATATGGGAGGAACCCTTTGATCAATGGAAATCCAAGATAAACGGATGAAAACTCATCCAACTAAAAACCTAGAAGACCAAGAATATTTAATTTCTTTTGTCAAGGAGTCTTAAAAATAATTAGAAACTCTTATTCACAATAAATTTTTGTCTTCAATATTTCTCATGTTTTAGTACCGAATATTTAACCATATTAATCTCCACCAAAGACATCTCACTAATATGATGGTATAATTCATAAATTTTTGATGAGTGTAATATCAAAAATTACATGCCCTTGCAATTTCATATTATGTTTTGCACTCACTTTGACATCTAGATGTGAATTCTCCTAAGTTCAAGATGTTAGCAGTTTGGTACTATGATTTTCATATTTTTGTGATGTTCTTGACTCTTTGCACTATTTTTTAATCCAAATTTTCCTAAATAAGAGTGCACCATGTGGGCATTCATACAACACACTAGCATCCCACAAAAAAATATGATTTCAATGACCATTTGAGTGTTACTCTTTCCCTGCCATCATTGGCAGTTGGGAAGGTAATGAATCTATAAACTATTTGAGTTGTTGATTGACCTTCTATTGTTGCTAATTTGGAACAAAAGATTCATTCTACATTCTTTGGGGAGAATATAAGGGGATTGATGTGGCTAACATAGGAACGTGAAACACCTTGTCTGTGCACCCAAGTATGGATAAGGTATGTTAGAGTTTTCAATAAACTCCATAAAACCAAGATCACCTACAAAACCTAGATTATCCTTCTACAAGGAGAAAAACATGCAAGAGTAATTTGCATAAAGATGTGCAGATAATATTATTGGGAATAATGAATTACATGAGATAACTTGCTTTTATAGAGCAAGATGAAAAACCTAAAAGGAAAACCTAATTAGGACCTAAGTAAACTTAATAAAGTATAATTATATATTTAATTACACCAATCCCTCCCCTTAAGTGCAAATGATGGAGAATAAGAAACATGCAAATAGTGCAAGGATGGATGCATGAAAGCATGAATGTGTCCCGACTACAAGGCCATGTTAGATACCCATGTACATATGCAATGCAAAATAAATAGAGAATGCACCCAAGTGATGAAAGATGGAGGAATCCATAAGACCCCAAGTACACCATCCATCACATAGATACATAAGAAATCCCCCCCCATAAGAGGGAATGATATGATGGAAAAATCTAGAAGCTATGTGTATATCGATGTCGATGTCGATGTCAAACTATTACTAAGACTGATCCATAGGAGCAAGTACCATGAAGATTTAGGAACATTAAACATAAAATGAATGGCCCTCAAACTGAGATGTGACCCACTAAGAATATGGTGTGATCCAGGATCATTAACCATAGGCTCTCAATCTGAGACATGAACTGATGTGAACCAAAACATGTCAAGTTATGAGCAAGATTATGGCTAAGAGAAGCTATAGAATCTAGAAACAACTCATGTAAGTTGTAATCTATTGATGTTGATACATCCATACATCACTTCTATTACTTGTACATGATAAGCATTAGATTTTGAATTATATCTCTTTTTGGAGAGGGGTTTTCTTCCCACTGATTTTTCCCCTTTGCTCTGTTTGTGAGAGGTTATTTCCATTATTAGTTGTACATGTGTACCTAAAATGGCCATGTATCTGAGACCCATCATTACATCATCTGCATTATCATTTTCCCCCTAAGTTGCACTTATGGGGGGGGTGTTGGTGTAATTAATATTTAATTAAACTTACATAAGTTTACTTAGGCATTTTATTATATTATTCCTAGGTTGCATTCACTAGGAAATTAGTTATAATAGGCCCATCCCCCTTCACATGTGTTTAGGAAATAAGATTCTTATGGAAATATCATCTAGAACTTATCTTATCATTTCATCATTTCCTAGGTAGTTAGTTAGTTGTCACATGTTAGATTAAGAAACATGTCACATCATATTACATACTACATCACATTCATTCCTATTTATACAAGGCATTTGTACATTGTAAGATATAAATCTCATAATAGAATCTCAATTTGCATGATCAAGTTGCAACACTTTCTTGTGTGGACGATATTCTTCTTGGTTAAGGTCCTCTGAAGTCTACAACTTCATAAGGTTATTGTGCATCCATAATTTCTACATCATCAATATGAAGATGGGATCATCAATATTGTGGATCCAATTATTAGGTATGCAACCCCCCTGATGGAACTTTATTGAAGTTCATTTATTACAATACCCCATGATTGTAAAAGGAGAACATGCAAAAACATGCAAAAATCAAAGAGAAAATGAAAACATAAAGCATGCAAAAAGGAAATATTGCATGCATGGATTAATGTTCACATCTACCTCTATGAAGAAAAATTGACCTTAGATTTGCATAGAGGACATAATCAACTTTATAACGATATAAAGTTTTTGAGAAACAAACACCATATGCTCAAGTTATGAATTTTTGAAAAAAGGTAAATTTTGACAATTGACAATGTAGACACAACCATTCTGATTTGATTTCTGAAAAATTTACTCAGTGCATGCAAAAGCTAATGGATACCCATAAAATATCTTGATGTTTCCAACAAAACCAAGAAAGAGTTTTTGAATCCAAAAAGAACATGTGATTTGGTAAAAAAAAGGTAAACTTCACATGTAGGGAAAATAGCTACAATTTTGATAGCCATTTTTGCAAGGTTTGCTCACTATCTACAAAATCTAGTAGATACCCAAATGGTATTTTGTGGTTTTGAAAAAACCTAAAAAATTACACCAAAAAGGTACTCATCGCCTCATCTTGGAGTGAGCTGGTAAGTGGCTCCAACAATACCTAAGGAGCATGGTTGAGGTGCATGAGAGCGATATGGAATGTTGAAGTCAAAATTAGAGTTTGTTTTCCCAATACATGAGATGAGTTTCTCTATAGGGCAACAAACTGGAACTTGTCCTAATCTGTTATGTGGTTGGAAGTTCCTTAAGTCAAACTCAAGAGGAGTCCGCACCAAGTTGAACTTTGGAACAATCCAAAACAAGTCAAAATTAAGAGGATGCATGAAGATGAGCTTGAAAGAGCTCGCACCAAGTCAAGCTTGAAAGAGCCTGCACCAAGCCAAGCTCATAGGAGCCCACAATAAGCCAAACTCAAGAGGAGGATGCAAAAGGCCAATGTCAATTTGAAGAGGTTGAAAAATATTTGAAGCCCACGATTGGACTACAAGAATTGTTTGGAAAAACTGATAGTTAGAGTACTTTCTTGAGCAGATAAAGGAGATAATTGGTCATATCAAAAATTGTGTTAGTTGGCCCAACTTCTTGATCAACATTTGGCTATCTAGGAATTAGAAAAATAGCTTATGTAGGGTAACTAGAGTACCCTACCACTAAACAAAAAATTTAGTGTTCAATGTGTATTTGAACTCCCCCAGGTGAAAGACCATATTAGAGTGATCCAAAGAGATTCAAAGAGAGAAAATGAATTCACATCAATGAGTGAGATAGTTTTCAAGTTCAACTTGAGCCTCAAAGGAGGCTTGGGTCACGAAATGGATAATTTTCCTTGTAGCTCAATTGGGAGAACAAGGTGTGCCAACTAGAGAAGTGAACATTGAAGGTGCTCAAGGATTTTCACGGTTCTAAAGCTATGTGAAGAGGTACACCCAATAGGGGTGAGATCAGTGTGTGTGATTACATCTTGGAGAGTAACTAAGAATCAAGGGGTGGGTGTTCCAATAGAGTTCTTGGAGAACTTAGGTAGATTGTACCAAATCAAAGAGTTCTTTTTTGTAATTGAGCCAAGGTTCATTGATTAATAAAGTTAATCTATTCACCCCACATATTGAGTCAATTCATTTCCTTCATTTTGAGTACATGAAGTAGTATTGTGTTTTGAGAAAGTTTTGTTGTGAGACTAACCTTTAGTTACAAAAAAGGACTCAATTGGATCACAGGCGTAGTTCAAAGCCTTTGAAAAGGATGATCCTCAAGGGTATTCCGAGTAAAGAGGGTATCTGTTCTGCACAGGTTGTGGCCCCTAACACCAAGATATGAAAAGATTAAGGTGGCGTCAAGCAAGCATAAGAATGAGACAAGAGATAAATCAACAAGAAAAAGACCAATTGAAAAACAAGTTAGCAACCATAATATATCTTGCCAAAAGATAAGCTCAATGATAGATAGGTTCCATTGTAAGAAAGATACATGTGTTAAGGCCTGATAGATTGTTTACTTTAAGTAGGCTTGTGAGTCTAAGAAAATGATATATATTAATATATAGATAAGTTAAGAAATAATCTATGCAGATGACAAACTTAGCTCGACAACTATCCCTTGCTTATGATTTTTATGAAAGTTTGATCTTTTAGGTAATGCACAACTTTCTTTTTTTTGCATGAAAAATGTAAATGTGTGTGAAAATTGTACTCTCAGGATAATGGCATAGATCCAATTCGATGACTAGGTCAAGGAATAATGCCCCTAGTTGGGTATAAGATCATTTATTATGATATGGATAAATAAAGTGAAACTTTATTTCATAGGTAGATAGATGAACAATAGATATTGATAATTACTTGAACTAGACTTGTGAGTCCTAGAAAACAAAGAAAGATAGTTTTAATTATGATTCCAAGCAAAATGATAGATAGAGATATGCTTACTTGAGCTAGCTTGGAGAGTTTCAAACAAGAGGATAATGAGATATAAATTATTTACTTAGACTAGACTTATGAGCAAGAAAAGAAAGTAAATTATAGATAAAAATAGTAAATGGATTTTTTGATGTGGAAGGAAGGTGCATAAAGGATATGGATTGTAGAGGAAGTAAATTTTTGCATTATCAAAGTATACACGAATAAATTTTTCCCCTCAATTAAGATCAAAGATGAAAGGGTGGGGAGATGAATTAGATAGGATGAGGGATATATGATGAAGGATATGGATATGATAATCAAGATCAAAGGAAGGAAGGAATGATGTATTTGGATAGGTTTAGGGAAATTTAATGGAATGAATGACTTAGGGATAGATGGGGGTTTTATATGAGCTTGTTTGGATGTAAATTTAGTTAGTGCTTCAATATGCATTGTTTTGATATGGATAGTGGGGTCTTGTGAAGGATTAGGATCATGACATGAAATGCTATTTTGATGTTGACTTGGGAGGGGATCACTACATGGAGTGAAAGGTATGAGATCATGAGATGGGAGAGGATCATTGGATGGGATGGAAGGTATGATTTGATCTTGATTTGGAAGGAAATTGGGAGATAAGGTGGAAGGAATTTTTTTCTTTTGATTTGGAGAGGGATCATATGATGATATGGAAGTGAAAATGATACCTTGATCCTAAGGTGACATGAAAAAAATACTTAGGTCTTGAGATGGAGTGGGGTTATGAAAGGGAAGAAGGAATATATCTTGATCTTGAGATGGAAAGGGCTCATTGGAAATGATACTTTGATCCTGATTAAGAATGGGATCATGAGATGGCATGGGAGGTATACTTTGATCTTGATTTGGAATGAGATCATTAGATGTTATTTTTCCCCTACATGTTGTGACTATGCATGACTCAGGAGTTGCATTTTTTATGGAAGGGATTCCTTCTACTTGACCTATGGTGTATTCATATGGAGCGTAGGTATAATTGGAATTTCTAGAGTTGTCACCCTTGTTGGATTTTGTGGTTAGGGATTGGATCTATGTATATCTTGAGATCATCATTGGATGAAGGGGGAGGATCTTCTATGGTAATGCCACTTTGGTCTATACAGTCCTAAATAAGATTTTTCAATTTTACGCAATTAGGAGTTTTATGATCCTTGACCCTATGTTATTCACAAAATTCATTATGTTTGTACCACGAGGGTTTAAATTGAAGTTCATAGTTTTTAGTTTTTGGCAAGGTGATAAGCTTATCTTGGAGCAATTTTTTCAAAGAAGATTCGCTAGACTCCCCTAAAGGGGTATATCTTCATCTTGGAGCATTATTTTGCCTAGATGGCTTCCTAGGGATAGTGACACCTTGAATATTTTGTTGTGTGCTTGTTGATAATTAAATGTTGGATGATGATTACATGTTTTGGATAGTTTTTGTATCTATTACACCATCATTAAAAATGTTCTTATTTTTAGGCCAAAGTCTAGGTTTATTATTAAATGTTGAAGGGTTATCTTTGTTTTCCTTATAAATTTTCACAAGATGCTTAGCAATGAGAGACTTTCAATAGTTATTTCTTTTTTATTATCTCACCAGATGTATCCACACATTGGAATTTTAAGTGGAAGGCCTATTCTTGATTTAGATTTTGGTTGAATATGCGGAAAAGTTGGTTTTCAAGAATAGGATTAGGGATTTTTCTTGCCATATTTCTCCATCATTAAGAAGATAACGAATTATTCTCCATTCATTTGTTTTATATTACATAGATTAGTCATAGAGATTTCATGTTCAATGTTATATGCGAAATGGGAAATGAATTTTTGAGCTAATTCATGAAAGGACTTGATTCCATGAGGTATATTGGAGAACCATTCAATAACCCAAACTCTTGAGCTTTGGGGAAATAGGTGCATTAAATAGGTATCATTGTAAAAATCCTTAATAGAAGCTATATAAAATTCCCTTATATGCTCATGTAGATCACTTTTCTTTGTATTTGTCAAATATAGGCATTTCAAAGTTTTGAGGAAAGGGGTTCATGAATATGGACATATTATATGAATAAGGGCATATGTCTTCTAATGCATAACTCTTCTTAGTGTGATCCATTTTTAGAATTTCCATCTCTTGTTGTAACTCTTGAATTTGTATCATTTCACAACCAAGTCATTTTTGGGTGTGAAAGTAGATACATTGGGAGGTGTGTATGTAGAAAAAGATGGAATTTTTGGGGTATATTTTTTTCTAGGTATATTGGATGTTTGAAATTAGAGGATAAATTGAAGGATTGGTTGTAGGAGTGGACACAATAACATGACTAGATGGGATATGAAATTGGATATGTGGCATATTTGTTTGGGATAATATTGGAAGGGTTTGGGATTATTGATAGGTAGAATGATAGGCTATATGTGGTCAAGTTATGGGAATTTGAACATGTGTTGGTTATAGCATAGGTAAAGATTGAGGAAATTATGTACTTATTTGAAATGGATTAGTACTATGTGGGATGGAATGTGACATGGTGTGAGGTGGATTAGGTGTAAACTTATCATATGTCTCTTGATAGGAATGTCATTGAACCTTAGATGACTTAGGTTGAGGAAAATTTCCATCACTGTATTTGTAGGGTTTTGTGGTGGATTTTAGGTGTCCAAATTACGAGGTAGATTAACACCTTTTTGAATTAACATTTGAAGGTAGTGATTTGTATTTGTAGCAAACATAAGGTTTCAAACTCTTATTGCTTTAGGGTATTGTTCAAATTATTGTACTTCTTCCAATTTTGGGTCTTGATTTATATCTTCATCAATGTGAATGGTCCATGAAGATGATGGGATGGGAGTTTAAGATGCACCTTGAGGTGGTTGTTGTGAAGAAATCCCCACTTCATATTGGATACTCCTTATGGGTGTTTGCATGTTTGGTTCTGTTTGGTTCAAGATTCCATGAATTTATTATATTGCAATCTTGTAATTGACACATATATAATGTAAGACATTAGACAAGATAGGACTTATTTTCCAAAATTTGATGCTTGTTGCACAAAACCAAAATAGATAAAACTTAAGCTAGATCTCCAAATGATAAAGATATTGTTTACTTGAACTAGACTTGTGAGTCCAAACAGACGAATATTAATTGATAATGATAGAGATAATAGATAGGAGATCTAGATTAGACCTTTGATAAATTTTGATAATGTTATGACAAGCTACAAAAAAATTTGTTCTCCTCCAAGTACTATCGAGGAAAATCCAATGAAATAGTGTAATATGTTTTCATTGCAGATTATGTTAAAAGCATTGTTATGGTTCCCAAAAGTGGTTTTAAGCAACGTGTTTTTGTTTTCGACACTTTCTTTTAGAAAGAGATACCAAAAATGACTATTGACCTTTTCAACATATAAAGATGCATCAAACACATTAGCATGTTTAAATCTAAGAAGATAAATTACAATAGATTTATTTGTTTTTCCTTTGATTTTTGTTTTGTTTTGAAATCTTAATTTTTTATGATTTTTGAATTTTTACAATTTGTTCAAAGATTAAAATCACACAAAGATATAACACAAAAGACAAATTCCTATGGTTCAATTTGGATTTTGTGCCTCAATTTGGTTTCAAGTGGGAAGGTGTTTTTAAACATTTACACATGTAAAACACATGAATAATCATACTCAAGTGGGTTTGTCAATCCTTGTAGACATAATACACTATAAGAAAAGATGACAAAAAAATTCAACTAAGCTTTACAAGATCAACTATGGGTATCCCCTATATACCACAAGGGTACATGCGGCCTAATCCCTAGATGAAAAAAATAATGCCAAACAATCAGGAGGAGAGGGTAACCCACTCTCCACTTTTACTTCTCTAAGGTGTAAAGTTCTTAGAGGCTTAACCTAGATTGACAAGATTCCACTTTCAAGAGGCGTGTCTTTTAATTCACCCCTTTTTTATACTCTATCAAAACATGAGATTTGAGGTCATCCCCTAATGTGATAAAATCTCTAGGTAGGCCCCCTAAAAAAAAGATTATTTATTTTTTATCCTCAAGATCACCCTAATACGCAAGAGGATAGCATACAAAAGTAGATCTTGGGGATTGAAAGACAATGGTTTATTTTAGATCCTTAATCCAAATGTAAAAGATTAATTTTAAGTCCACTTTCAAATGTGACGAAAACACACCAAATAGGATAGTCTAAAACAAGCAATGATTTTCTAATGGATTAAAAAAGCTATAAACACTTGAAATATATAAAGAAAGGGTAACTTAAAAAAATGTACCTAATTTATAATGCCACATCTAAAAACCCTTGACCCAACATGAAGAGCTCCAAGATAGTTATTTTTAACACTCTTGAATTTTCAATCTCTACACAAAGACCAAAAACACAAGTATAGAAATGAAAAAAACAAGATCATTTATTTGTGATCCTCAAGATCACTCTAAGGTGCAAGAGAAGAGCATACATAAGTAGATCTTGGAGATTAAAAAGAAATGATTCGTTTTAGATCCCAAATCAAATGTGAACAATAAATTTTAAGCTCAATTTCAAATGTATGAAAACATGCCAAAGAGGATAGTCTAAAGCAAAAATTGATAGCACCAATTGATAGATTACTTATGGTTTTAGAAATTATAATATAACTCTTGCAAAGAAAAAAGTTAATGTTATGATGCAAAAAATATATGTAAAGAAAATATATATGCTTATCACAAGATTGTAATTTCAGTTTTTTTTTTTTGTTTTTCACATAGTCAACTAAAACCGATTAGTTTGCAATATTTTTGGTATTAAAATAAAAAATGCAAAGATACACCCTTGCTAAAATTTTGCAAGCTTTCCAAAAATAATCTAAAAAATTCCTTAATTTGTGTCGTAAAAAATAAATTTATGAAAAAAAAAACTTAGTCAACATAGATCTAATTTCATCACTGTTATGACCTCAAAAATTTTAAAATCCAAAGAACAAATCCCTATTAATTTTTTGAGAGCTTTTCAAAAATATAAATTTTCCAAAAAGTTTGTTGATTTGCCACCTAAAGATTAGATTTATGAAAAACCCTAAAATGACCATAACTTACCAAATATTGATGATTTAAATATGATTTTTTACTATAGCTTCTTGAGATGATCCCCAACCTTAAGTAAAAAAATTGTAGAAAAAATTCTAGTCATTTGAAAGATATGATGAATATTTTAAAACTAGAGCTTTGTCTTCAACTTGCAAAAGTTAGCTTCAATTTTTTTGCATAAAATAACTAAAAACTAGCAAGATATGGTTAACAAAACTTTCAAAAATAAATATCAAATAGGGATGTGGGTCCCATTAAGCATGTCAAAATGTAAATGATAAAAACGTGAATCAATGTAAAATAAGAACAATGCAATGCAAGTACCAAATTCACTCTCAACAATCATTGAATAAAACTCAAGATTTATGCATAAAATGAAATAACAAGCAATTATACCATAGCAAAGTCTAGATTTGTTCCATTGTTTCTTTGATAGTAACTCAAATGCTTGATATGTGGGTTGTTTTTGAATATAACATAACCATGTTAACACAATGAAAGTATGATACCAATGATATTTACTCAAAGATAATATATAGAATATATGAGATCTTGATAATGCTTACTTGATTATGATAGTTCTTGCTTGATCATGATATCTAGTTTGACTATGTTCTAGATCTAATGATATGAAATTATGCTCTTGTGATTTAAAGGATATGAATGAATGAAGACTTTTATTTATATGCTTCACTTGATAGTTGATCAATGGTGGAGATTAATTAGAAAGATAAGTGGATAAGAAAAATTAAGATAAGGTAGGAGCTAAACTTTGAATTAATGAGGTGGGATAGTTGAAAGAATTAAATAAATTTATTAAATTAAAGAGGATAGTTGATCAATGGTGGAGATTAATTAGAAAGATAAATGGATAAGAAAAATTAAGATAAGATAGGAGATAAACTTTGAATTAATGAGGTGGGGTAGTTGAAAGAATTAAATAAATTTATTTAATTCAAAAGGATAGTTGAAGACCCCTGCCTCTCCTTTGACACCTAAAACTGAGGGTGTGTGAGATGGCTATGTGACGGAGGGAGAGGACGCTGAGGCGACATATCCACGTCATACTTGGATATCCTTAGTTCACAGAAGGAATGTTGGCCGCCTTAATGAGGACGGCTCGTTCGAAGCAGAGCTTTAATGTTTGTCAGAATGTAAGTTGGGCTTTGTTTCAAGTCTGTCATTTGGTGACACGTCGTATACGGCAACCCTTGACAAGACTTCAGTTTAGCCGGGTGGCGATTCACTTCACTTGAAGTGATTATAGTTAAATGGTGCTCGGATTGCGTCCGTAGCCTTCCTTCATAGCGAGGATGTGAAGATCGTCCTTTCATAATTTCGGCATTTGTGCGATGGCCAAGCGGATTCTCACGGGTTTAATTTTGGATCTGTTAAATTCATTTCGGTGCTTGGTTTTTGCATTCTGGTTTTGTCTTTCTTTTGTGCAGGGTGTAGCAGTTATCATGGAGGTGTCGAAAAAATCGAAATTCACCATACATATTTCCTTGGATGGTTTGGAATGCTTCGGTGTGGACACGCCGGTTTCTTTGGTCGCCACGGAGCGACAAATTGCTTTTAAGGAGATCACAGATCAAAGGCTGAAACGAATTTTGCTCGAGGATGATCCTGTGTTACTAGTCGCGGTTAAGATGGTTCTGGGAAATGAACACTTGCATCGAAAGGAATATGCCAGAGACAATGCTCACATTTCCTCGCGTTTTCTCGCAATATTATTGGACCTGGAAATTCCGAAGAAGTTGGCGCGGGAACTAATGGAGCGTTTGTTCCGCTCAGATTTACTCGGTGGCCTGGAAGATACGTTGAAGGCGGCCCTTTTGGGTAAAGGTATCCCGCGCCCGGCTGATTTGCTTCTCTTATGGCACACGGAGGAAGCTGTCAAGGTGTATCCCTTCCTCCTTGATCTCAAAGGGCCAGCTTTGTCTCGCCACCGGAAGCTCGCGGACGTGGCCGTGGAGTTCCTGAAACGCAAATTAAAGATGGTGCCGACGGAGGGTATGGACTGGTTGGAGGGCTTTGTTTGTTTTGCGGAGGTCAATGGTTTCTTGTAAGGTGGCTCTGTGTCTTAAATCTCTAACGGCCGTTTTTTGTGGTCTTTGCATTTTTTGGCTGCCTTGTTCTTGTGGGGGGTGGATCGGTCTGTTAACCCTTGTCTCTGTTTCAACTTTTAACGGGTTGTTGCATGTTCGGGTTCGGGGTTCTAGGTTTTGAGTTTTGGTTGGGTTCTCATCTTGCCCAACGGCGATGGTGGTTGGTTTTTCCTGCGTAGCAGACGCCTGTAAGCCTTTTCTATTTCAATATAATATTTCTATCGTGCGTATCAAAAAAAAAAAAAGGATAGTTGAAGAAATATTTATTTTAGGAGAAAAGATAATTTAAATTTAAGTAAATTATTTTAATTAATTTAATATTAAGATTAATGTTAACTAATAATAAACCAAAGATAATTTGTATTTGATTTTAATTAATGTAAAAAAAATGATAAATGAATTATTTAATTAATATAAATATAATAAAAAGATCAAGATCCCATTCACAAATTTAAATATTTTTTTTAAGTCACATGGCCTACTCATTAGACCCTCACGATAGTGTAACTACCAAATCTTTTTCCTAACCGTATACAATTTTAAAAATAAGAGTGATGGCGCGCCTAGCACCAGTTCCCCACGATTGTCTCAAAGATTATGATAGCATAAAAAGCTTTTTCGTTGCGTCTTTCAGCTGCGGTTGTGAAAATTTCAATGTGGATGGCATCATCAGAATTATCCAACAGTATTAAATTCAGTCTACCCTTTTCCAGGGTCCTGAACGTGTACGAATCGATCATGTGCCTGCCTGCAAGTAAGGTGGATTCATTTATCAAAATCATCACTGCAAAAACATTTATTGCCTGTTCAGTTAGAAACCCAAAACTTTCGAACGACGAAAAGCCATTTATAATCCAATCTAATGTGCTCTGCCACCCAAATTTTTTATTTTATTCATTCATCCCCCCTTTGTCAAAATATTCCTCACCAAAAGCAGGGGGCTTGCTCTGCATTATCCCGAAATGCTACTTGGAAATTTGCAGGCCTCAAGGCTTTTTTCTAACCTTTTTATCATTTGTCTTCCCTGAAATCTGTTGGTTTAGAACGTTCAGATTGCAAAGGATCTCCAAAGCTAGTGAAAACTTCCAAGGGCCATTATCTTGCCATGTTGAACAGGTTTTGTTTCTTTTGACTCTCCTATTGTTGACAAAGACAACACACAAGTGTGGGTATAAATGGGGGATGATCTTCTTGTTTAGAGCTACTCTATTGCATCACTTTTTCTTGGATATCAGAAATGAAGAGAACCATAACTATTGCTGTTTTGGTGCTGCTGGGAACCTTGTTCATGTTGCTTCTCTTCAATGGACAAGGTACGCTTACAAAGGCGATTCTTTCAAATTTGAATTTGCAAATAATGAACATGACAGCTTGGGTTTTCCTATGTCAATCCACAATATACGTTCATGTGGGAAAAATGAGCTGTAGTGTCTAAGCTTCTGAATTTATAATATCAAACCATGCTTTCCATGCTTTATCTAACATAAAATGGTTAGTTTAAATTTCATTTTATTACTTTTAAAATTATTATTGACTGTTGGGTTATTAAAATTTTAATTGTTTAATTAGAGCCACATAAAACTATATCTATATTTAAGGGCACTCTTAAAACAAAATGATTGATGACTGGTACATGTACATATTAAGATTGGATAGATGTTTCGGAGCAGTCTTAGGGGAAACTTTAGATTGAATCTGTTACTGAATATTAGATTGATTGAACCTGATCTTATTAACCTTACTTTTAGATTTGAAGGTGAGGTTTGCCTAATGCTTTTCTTACCTAGGAGTGGAATTAATAGTAATAACTTCATTAACCAGTGATATAACATAGAAATCCAAACTAAATTTATACCTTTCCAGCCTTAATTTTAGTGCTCCGATCATCCCCTCACAATCCATCACAAATCACTAGTCATGTTGTTTTATCTGGATTCAACTTGAAAGTTTAGTGCTCTGATCATCCCCTCACAGCTTTGAAGTTTGTTAATGGAGCAACTCTTAGACCCACAGATGTCACCAAGTTTGTGCCTATAAAGTTATGAGTGCTGCCAGAATCATAAAGAGCCACCACCATTCTTTGCTTCACCTCGCTTTTCATCCTCAAGGTATGATATTGGATGATTCCCGGCATGGCTGCAAAAGAGACAGTTGGAATTTGTTGTCGTCTTTGGTCTTTATGGATGTTTCATCCTCTATTTCTATTTCCTCTTCATGATCTCTTCCAGTCATTTTCCTATGATCTTTGTTTTCTAACTCAATCACATTGATCCTTCTTGGATTCTTGCATTTATGCCCCTTGTACCCAACCTCTTTATAGCTGAAACAAAGCTGCTTGGAATGTAAATTGGCAATGGTAGAAGTGTCTACTATCCTTCCTTCAGAGTCTTGGACTGTCCAATAGTAGAATTAAATGTATGTTTGTATATCTTTTCATTTTCCAATTGCTACTGGATTAGTTTTAGTGGGCAGATATTTTTTAAGGTGACCTCCAACAACCTCATAATACGAAAGTGGATGCATTTGTTGTGAGCGTATGTGTTGGAGGCTTCGTTATTCTTCCTAGGCATGCAACAATTTACTCCTTGCTAGTTAGGTGTGCATTTCTTTCTTTGTGGGCTTGATTGTTTCTATTGTAGGCAAGACATTTGTTTGCCCTAACCTATATTTGATCTCTTGTTGAATGATACCATGTATTTAGTTGTGATTGTAGCAAAGTGAGCATCGATAGTTGGAGAATGCAACAAGGCTATCCATGTGGCTAGGGCAACATGGAATTTTAAGAGGCAAAGGCAGAGAAGGTGAAACATTTGGGAAGGAAGAACCTATTTGTTATATGGTTTGGGAAGCCATAGGAGTAGACGTACCAATGGAGAGGTGCCAACTTGGTTGGGTTGGTGAGTAAATTGGTTGTGTGAGAGCCAAGCCTTGTAGGTTGATAGTGTCTAGGAGTTTGGTTGGTTAGTTGTATAAGCTAGAGCCAAGCATGTTGGCTAGAGATTTTTCTAGAGCCAAATGGATGCTAGCTGATTGAGAAAGCCATGGCCATCCTAGCTGACTAGAAAGTTGAGACTAGTTGGTGGAGGTAGAGGTGCTGAAAGTAGAGCATACTACTGCAAGTACATGGCAATTGCTATAGGCATCCCATTTCAATCGAGGTTGCATGCTGCAACATATTCTGGATTACTGCATGTGGACAATAGAACATGTGGATGGAGGTAGTCCTTCATTTTTCCACAGCTATAAGAGGAGCTACAAACATGTTTATTTTAGGATAATATACAAGTGAGGGTTTCTCCATGGACAACTTGTGTTGCATATTTATGTGTGTGATGCAAGTTTGTTATTAGCATTTGAGATGTTTTTGTTTTAATTCCTTTAATGCATATGTCATAGGTAGTCATTAGAGGTGGTAAAGTGCATACAAAGGTAGTTAGGAGCATTTGGTTTTAAATCCATATGTTACATAGCATCAAGTGGAATAGCTGCCCCAAGATCATGGATCAAGTGGCATCAAAGCCTACCATTCCTTTGGGGATATGGTACCAAATAGGTTCTTTTATTGTACCTAGGATTACTAACATCCAATGGTGTGCAAAGGTTTTCCCAATTACCTACAAGTTGTAGGATAGTGAACAACAAGAAGTGTGTTAAGATTCAAAAGGCCAAAGCCAACACTCAAAGGCAAAAGCAAATGCTACAAGCACTTAGACTACTTGTAGCGATAGTTGAAGTGATAGGATTCACTCCAGTAGTCAACTATGCTTTCAATTATTAACAAAATACACATAACAACTCAATAATATTCTTGCAGCAAGTGCTAGAGGTGTGGCCAAGGCTTTATCTTGCTAGGCTAGGTAGAAAAATTTGTGAATGTTGATTGAGCATTTTGGTACTATCCAACAAAGGATATGGTACCATGTGTTAGTGAGTGGTTGGCAAGGGAGCAACAAAGGCAATCGAAGAAGGCAAAGTTATGGGACACTTCAATTAGTGGTGACCAAGTGATAGCTAAGACTTCCCATGTTTGGCAGTGATAGTTTTGAGTAGTAGAGAGAAGGTTGACATGGGGCAGATCTTTGTGCTGACAATATGTTTTCCTTTGGATGCATGGTTGTCATGGGCACTAACAATGGTTAGTTTTCCAACTAGGCCATAACTGTTAGTTTTCCCTTGTTTGGCAGTTTGTTGTTAGGTGTGACCATTTGTGTAACTTCCTAGTGCATGCCTGTTTTGGAAAGCAGTTGCATTTGTTGTAGGCATATGTGTTGGTGACATTCATAATTCTTCCGAATCCTAGGCATAAGGTAGTTTTCTCCTTACGAGCTAGGCATGCGTTTTTTTTTCGATGGTTGGTTGTTTCTATTATAGATGGGACATTTTTTTCCCTAACTTGCATATGATCCCTTGCTAGGCAATGCTATGTGTCTAGCTGCAACTATAGTAGAGTGGGAAACAATGGTTGGAGAAGGTAATGGTTTGTCCATGTGGCTGGGGCAACATAGAATTTGAAGAGGCATAGGCAGAGAAGGTGAAACCTTCAGGAAGGAAGAAGAGCCCATTTTTCATATGGCTTAGGAAGCCACACGAACAAAGGTTCTAATGGAGAGGTTCCTAATTGGTAGAGTTGGCGAGCAGGTTGGTTGTGTGAGAACCAAGCCATGTGGGTTTACAATGTTGAGGGGTTCAGTTGGCTTGTTGTATAAGCTAGAGCCAAGAATGCTAGTTGGAGAGTTTGTTGAAGCCTAGCAAATGTTGGCCAACTAAGAAAATCATGGCCATCCTAGCTGATTGGAGGTAGAGGATGCTAAAAGAAGAGGAGCATGATGCTGCAAATGCAAGGCAATTGCTACAAGCATCCTGCATTAGCAAAGGGTGGATGCTGAGCTAGTGGGGCTGATGCAATGTATTTGGACTACTGCATGTAGACAACAAAACTTGTGCATGGAGGTAGAAGTCCTTTATTTTTCCATAGTTGTAGGAGGAGCGTAGACATGTTCATTTCAGGATAGTATGTGGGTATGACTGTGAACCGATTAAGGCAATGTAACTTGTATGACACTGGATTAGTGACATGAGGAGTATAACTCATTCTTCTTGGGGTTTTCTACCCGATTGGAGGTTTCTCTTGAGCATACATGTGTTGCATTTTAGTGTACAATGCAAGTTTTTTATCCATATTTGGGATATTTCTGTTTAAATCCTTTGTTGCATATGTCATAGGCAGCCAGTAGAGGTGGTAAAGTGCATGCAAAGGTAGTTAGGAGCATCTCATTTTAAATCCATATGTCATAAATTGGTCTGTAGCATAGCTACCCCAAATTTATGAATCATTTGAAGGGACATTATCTCAATTGATTTCTTGACCCTTGAAGCCCCCTAGTTTACATCTTATATATTGTATTCTTGCTGCCATACACAACATCCAATGATGTTGGAGGCAAATAGTAAAATACCCAATGCATCATTTAAATGGAGAACTTTGTCTAGTTTTGTACCACCCTACTGTAGGAATGCTGAATGCATTTTAAATTATAATCCCATGTCTTTTGATGTTTCTCATTATATCCCCCTAAGATCTACACCAATTTCCTATTCACCACATTGGTTTGACAATTGATAGTCTTTTTGCATTGATGAGTATCATCTTGCTAATTCGATCTGCTATGTCAAATAAATAATCATGCCCTTGCTTGGACACATGTAATCCACTTACAAAATTGATGGAGTTGCTCTTGCATGACCTACACAAGAATGGTAATGGAATGTGAAGTCCAAGCTTCCTATTGCTAGGTAAGCTTGTACTACATAATACATGCCTAAAGATGAATTTGGAGACATCCTCTTAGATATTTGGTCGATGTGCATATCGTTTCAAACTAGCAATTGTCTTTACAGCTTCAATCTGCTATGTCAAATAAATAATCATGCCCTTGCTTGGACTCATGTAATCCACTTACAAAATCCATGGAGTTGCTCTTGCATGACCTACACAACAATGGTAATGGAATGTGAAACCCAAGTTTCCTATTGCTAGGTATGCTTGTACTACATAATACATGCCTAAAGATGAATTTGGAGACATCCTCTTAGATATTTGGTCAATGTGCATATCGTTTCAAACTAGCAGTTGTCTTTCCTGCTGTAAAGTGCCACTCTACTTTTGAAGTGTATTTTCTCTCATGAGCTGCATTCTTTCATGTTTGGGTACATATAGCTTTCCCAATTTGTAGAGTAGTCCATCCTTGATGTAGGAATTGGTTTTGCTTCCACAATCTTTCTCTTTAGCACCTTACAAATGCAAATATACATCTTCAAAATTTGCATCATTTCCATACTCCTCTCCATACACTTCATGGGAAAATGGCTCAAGCTTAGCTATTGCACCCATTGTTGGATTCTTTGTTTGCATTGATGCATTGCTAACCTTATACTTCAATGACTCAAAAGAGACTTGCTGATTTATCCTCAAATAAATGATTGATTACTCGCTGAAATTGAGTATAGGGGAGCTGCAATTGTAGAGAAAGAAGCTATGAACTTCGTATTGGACAATGCCCACAAAATTCCTCATTTAGGTCATATAGAAAAGCTTTGGCCACTTGATAATGGTTCTAATTTTTCATGTCAATTCTCAATTTTCCTCCACCGACCATATAGCCCAAACAAATTAGCAAATGTTTTACAAAATCAAATTTCTTGAGATTTAGCAGTAAGTAATTCTTCTTTATTATCTTTGAAACATGTAAATAAACTAGATGTTCCTTCCATGTATGACTAAAAACCAATTTCATTCGACTATATAATCATGTATGATATGAATGGAATTTGTGCTTCATTTATTATACTTCGTCAAGTTTGTTGGTGCATTCCATAACCCTAATAGGCATTTAAGCTACTTACACAAGTATTTTTTGATTTTGGATGTGGCCATCTACATGTCATCCACCTTCAATTGAGCTTGGTGGTAACCTGATTTAAGCCCAGTTCAATAAGTGTTTGACATGTTGTAGATGGCCTAACAAGTCATCTATCCTTGGAGGACACATATTATTCGTAATGATTTTATTTAATGCTCTCTAATAAATGTACTATCTCAATGTTCCATCTTTTTTTCAAGACCATTACTAAGGGGAAACCACATGGTGAAGCACTTGTACAAAATATATGTTGTTCTAGCAAGTCTTGTTTTTTTAACGCTTTTGACTGGAGCTATGAACCAGTGAGGTCACATTTGGGGGACCTCATCCTAGCATTGGATGCCCTACAACTACCACTCCCGCGAACACAATAGCCCAACAAGGGCACAAAGCTTGCGAGGACACTAGCCCAATGAAGGAGTGGGCCCTAGACACAAGTGCCTGCCACTCCTGCGAGTAGACCAACCCAACAAGGGAGTGGGCGGGCCCTAGACACAAGTGCCTGGTATGACGACAAGCTCCTCCTCTTCATCAGCTTTTTCTCCTTTTTATACCAATCCAAGAATAAGCTTCCACTTGAGCCGACCCAACAAGTATAATTTCTATTTATAATTAATTTTGACTTGTCTCTTGGCCAACTGGGGCAATACCTCCTCAAGCTAAACATCAGCACTCCCTCTTAGCTAGGGAGGTATAACAAAGTCTTCCCTGAGTGATATCGCCTCGCCACGTGTCGTGATCCAACTCGTCATTCTCGGCGTTGACCAGCCTCGTCCAATTCCTCCATCGAGATGTCACCAAGACATTGGAGGATCTCTCTCTGACATCACCATGTCACACCGACAAGCTCCAACCGGAACATCATTGGAATGTCTAACAGACATTCGAGGATCTCACATCAAACTGCACATGTCACCTTGACATCGATGAGACTTGCCTTGTTGAAGAGACTCGAGTGAATCTCACATTGACGTCACAAGATCACCATGACACAAACATCCGCATGACCAACGAATGTCGATGAGACATCGAATGCCAAAGAGACATTTGAGATTGTCTTGATGACAAGCCATCTCTCGCCGATAAAGTTCCACCACGCCTAGTTTCATTGATGAATGTCTTTCCGACCAGCCTATCTCATGCCGACAGAACTTGTAGCAGTCTTATTTGATCTTGCCATGGATTCTCTCAACATGACGTCCACAATGGCTACAGCCAATTGTGGGAAGCACAACTCAGTCTCAAAGATGTGTTCTGTACAAGGGCTTTCACCCCATATTTCTCTGTCTTAGAGAAATATATACGCTACAAGGGATTTCACCTCATATTTCTTAGTCTCAAAGAAATATACGCTACAAGGGCTTTCACCTCATATTTCTCAGTCTCAGAGGAATATACGCTATGACATATTAGTTCGTCATTCTGTCCATTCTCCTGGCATAGGGAGAATATCTTGATGATGCTGTGACTCCCTTTGGAGCCGGATTGCTTTCTTCAACACCATTTCTGACCTTGCCATACTTAGCCTGATTTGAGTAGATTCTTTAGAACTACTCTCTCCACCACTGCAAGAACCCTGTCTCGGCTTCCTTCACTGAGCTGATCCATCCTTTCAAAACAAAACCTTCCATGCTACTTGGTCGGGTTCAAGCTACTCAGACTTCTCATCCAAGTTGCACCACAAACACCTTTTCGCACCTTCTACAGTACTAACTCCCAATTGAACTTAGCTCCAAGTACCCACATCAACCTCCTGACCTTCTCGTTCAAGGTTGCCTGCAATGCTTGCCTCAGTGGAACGGTATCCATCACACACTTCTGACACTACTCCTAGCAGCACCTCCAACTGACTTGCGAGAGTCCAACCCTCCTTCCTTCACTCTAAGACTTAGTCCTCCTCAACCTCATCCCAGATCACCCTATTTTGAATAGGTTTGCGGTGCTACCAATATCAAATCAAGCTTGACTGCCTTGTGCAATTCCATTCTCTATAGCTGAAAAGGCCTTCCAAAGACTTAGCACCTAGCCTTGCAACACTACAACCCACTTAGTTGACACCTTCACACCTCTAGCCAATGTATTCGCCTCCTTGCTTCCTCCACTTGACCCACTCTCCAACTTTCCTTGAAGACCTATCTGTGACTCCTCTTCGAGCCCAAACATTCTGGCATACTTTCTCTAGTCTCCACTTAGTGTCACAACTTCTCATTGAGCCACTCCAGTTCCTCGTGTCATAGGACTCCATGGGATCACCCTGTGCCCATTCATATCCAAAACACTTCCACCATGAGTGCAACTCAACTTACACCTACTGATTCACTTACTCTGTTTCGTTTATCCCTAGATACTCTGCCTCTTCATTCCCACCTCCAAGATGGTTCTATTGCAAACCCACTTAAATCTTCCTTGGTGCCTTCCAAAGACACCCATTTCTGCGTTGCTTCACCCACACTTTGCAGCCCCAAACTCGGTTGTGTTTCTTCTGTATGCCCATTACATTGTCTCTTGGCACGCCTGGCACCTAATTTTGCTTGCAACATAGCACCAAAAGCTCCGTCCAACCTCCTTTGTGCTCACTCCTCATGGATGAAACCTTTGCAACACCTTCATCAATGCCTTATTGCATAGACTTGACTCCGCTAGAATTCCTAGTTCAAACTTCTCATTTAACCTGACCTTGTCTAATCCAATTGGTAAGGATTTTCCCTTGTGACTCGGCCTCCTCTTGGTCTCTCCCACCTCAGGGCCTATCTGTCACCTAATTTACTCCTCAGATCTGACCTTGACAACATCCTTCTCCTAGAGCTTAGTGTCTAACTCAAGTCCACAATATTCAATGAGGACTTCTGTCTTGAACATATACTGCGGTTTTGGAAGCCTTTGACCATAGGAAATTCTGCAAACTCTGATCATGGATCATAGCCTTCGCTGCCTCTACTACAGACTTGTTCTTTCTTACGGCAACTCCATTTTGCTCAACACAGAACTCCCTCTCGATCCCTACCTCAATGTAGAAATTACGATATAACACTGAATTTGATAACGATTCTGAAAATAAGCTTTGGCCCTTTGAGTAAAGATTAAACCTTAATCAATAGACTCAGAAAGGAAGAACTGGAAATTAACAATTTACTCCACCCAGATGGCGCCGAACTTCAGATGCGCTTCAAATATTCAAACTAACATGATATTTAGAATTCACATAGAGAGAGATCTCATACAATTTCGTGAGTGACCTGTCCAATAGCAATATTAGTTAACATGAATAAATGATATGGATATGCAATGAATTACCAAGCCTGAGCGATATATAATAGCCGAGTCAGACAAAGAACTTAATCAGACATATGCACAACTCCCTGTTAGTGGCATGAGGGTCTCTCTGATGCCACTGACCAGCCTAGAAATATATTCGTTCTCCATTGCCTTTAGCTGCGATAGAAATGTCTACTAATAGCCACAAATTGGATAGCGATCTCCAACTGTATAACGATTGAGAAGATGGGCACTTGATATTGCTTGTGACGCGATTTGGTGTCTTTTGTGATCTCTTGTGCCTCGTGTCTAAAAGGATGTGTGAACTTCTACAATGATCCTTGATGGATTCAGCACTGGAAGTCTTTAACTCGAACCTGGTATGATTCCCGACTTGCTTCCCATACAATGAAGGGTTACATTGAAGGCCTCCTTCTGACAAAGGTCGTGCCCAGGGGAGAGATGGCGATAGCTATAGATGTGTGAATGGCGCATTAGATGGTCGTCGACAATGATATCATGACTCTCGATCATAGAACAATGGTCGGCACTAGTACCTCAGCCCGTTGCTTAACCAACCATTCACAATGGGATGAGCAATAATGAGTGTTCGATAGACCAATGATCTCATGCCAAGCACACGACGAAGACAATATGATATCCACAGTCGGCTTTGCTATGGTTGCTCTGGGTAAACAATAACGTCTTGCCCCAGCCTGCACAGACTTTCAGATATGATCCTCAGTCTGATTGTTCTTCATCCAAGACAATTTGGTGACTTTGTTAGGGGCTTCTCACTTCTTACATTAAAAGGAGCTCTTATCTTCCTTTGAAGTCTCTATCTTGAAGTCTACAAATAGGTCTTCCTCGATGTCTACTTCCTTATTTATTGTCGCATGATCATAGGATTCAATAATGTAATCTCGCTGTTAGGACATATATCAGAGCTGAAGAAAAGAAAACAGTTGTTCCCTCTAACTGAGAATTTTCTTCATCAATGGTACTACTGAATAGTTGAGAACACCATGAGTTACATTCAACTCTAGTGTGTAATGCCAAACTCACAGGAAGCATGAAGAAGGATGCCACAACTTCATTATAGTCTAGAATTCGCATCAGACTTCTTGTAAGTTGTAGAAGTCTAATAGTGAATAGTCTACTAAAGGTGATAGCCATTGTTTCTCCATCAATTGCTAATTGTAATACCCAAAACGTCCTTCCTTACTTGATCTAGCACACTTGTCAGAGACCAAAATAAGCAACACTGAAAACATTAATTGCCTTTGAAACCTTGAAGCCATTTCTTGAACTGTCACCGCAAAACCACTATTTCCACCAAGCTTCTCCAAACTTCTTCCAAGCCCTAACATAGCCTTCGAAATCCTGATCGTTCCCTCCATCCATGACTCTAATAGTGAAGATCTCGAACGCACCAGCAACCATCTCCACCAGTCGCGCCCTTCACTTAGGTTTGCAAGCAAATCAGTCAAATTTCCTCACAAGTCCTCCAAGACTCCATGTGGCCTATGCTCACAAAGTTCCTCCACATGCCCATCGACTTGGTCAACAAAGCTACACGGCCTCTTTCTTTCTCAACTCCCTCCATTCCCACATGTGGTCTTCACATCCATTTTTTCATGCCCTAAACACAAAACTGTTCAGTTCCACACAACCTGGAATTTTTGCTTAGTTAAATCTAATTAGATTTCTTGAACCTCACTCTGATACCATGTTGATTTTAGATTAGATATGAATAGTAAGCAGAGAAATACACATAAAACAATGAACACAGAGATTTTACCCTAGGAAAACCCTTCTACTCAAGGGAGAAAAAACCCAGCAACAATTTACTAATAAAATATCAGATACAATAGTGCAGAAAATCGCACTTGAGAATCACGCCAAGAAGGCAAAACACAATAATATAATCCAGCACCAAAGTAGTTTGAATTTCTGAACAGGAATAGACCTCCTTCTTGAGCATCGAATTTTCTTCTTAGTCACTAAGGAATGAATGAATTGAATTGAATGTAGAATGAGGAGAGTCTCTCTCCTTCTTGACCCCATTTGATATACAAGCCAATGTTTGGCAATAGTAAATTGGGAAACAATTTTATTTCCTTCTCCTATTTCCCAAGTGACAATGGGAACAAGAATACTTCTCAAAGTGATTGAATTAAAATGTCCAATCAATGCTTCTATTCTCTTTTTCATAAAATGAAGTCTTTAATTTAACCATTCTTGTTTTATTAGTCCTCAAAAATAGCAATGCCAACTTCTTTCTAGCATTTATGAGTCTCTTTGTTTGATTAGCACTCATTAGTGCTATCTAAGACTTTCCTTTTGTATGCATTGATGATGTACAACTCTCCATCCTTTACTAGGTGATAAAATTCATCTTCCTTATGAAAATCACATCTCATATGTATATAAATGGTACACACTATACACAATATTGGTCCATAATATCTACCTCATCATTGTAGTTTGATTCTTGAACAAGTGGAAAATATTATTTTGGATTGTTTTGATGCATTTTAAAATCACCATGCACCCATCCTAGAGGGTTCATATGTGAATGATTGTGAGTTTCTAAATCAGGCTTCACCAACTTTTCCAATCAGATTTGTTTGAGATCTAGAATCAAAGATGGTGTCATACTTGCTGTTCATTCTGCTTAGCTTCTTTGCTGCACATATGTACAAATTTTCACATTGTAGTGCTTGTCACCTTGTCATAAACATCATAATTGCATTCAGCCTTTTTCCCATCAACTATGCTTTTCATGGTCTTCTTGGGATATCTGTTACTGCAATTCTTTGGGATGTATGACATCTTTCTTCAGTATGCTTATCTACATTGCCATGTTTGCAATGATTCTAGGGATCCTTGCATTTATGAATGGTAACATTTCTCTTTGCTTTGTACCACGATTTCCTTTTGCCTTTCTTCTTGGCGTGGACTTGCTGATTGTATATGGTCATGACTTAGCCGATTGTATATGGTTATGGCTTGATCAACGTCTTGAATTCATACAATTGTGGCATTAATGGTTCTTGATAGATTTCGCACTGTGTGATTGCATAATGGCTAGCTTCAACGTGGAAACTTGGTTTCTCTTCAGTCATATGGTGCACAATAAAGTTAACTCTAGTTTTTGAAGAAAAATAATCAAGCTTCTTTACATCCACTCCTCATATGGCTGAATTTCAACCTTGGATATTGCCTTAAATCAAGGTTGCAATGGTGCATTACTTGAGCTCTGTCCTTTACCTTTGTGCTACTTTTCTCCCTTATGCTGATGGGGTTGATCAAAAGAGACACCAAGATTCCCACTAGGGGTTACCACAATTTTTTCCATCTTCAAAGAGATATTGACCACATTCATTTCCAATTTCTGCAACCTTGCTTTTTTGATATTATCTTTTGGTAGGTCATAGGTTTTGACTTGTGTGTTCTATTTTCTTAAACTAATTTTCCAATTTAAAAGCAATGAATCTCCAAAACCTTTTTCTTTCTCTAACAAGGTCAGGAGCACAGACTTGTAATTTACCCATAAAGATGAAAGAGAATGTCTTTGATAGCAATATAATCTGTAATTGCTCAATTTTTTTCTGAGACAACTCTTCAACATAGGCCTTGTTTAAATTCAAACTAACAAATGCCTCCTTATGACTATTACAAGAAGATTCATGTTTATATTTCAGTGGAAGTAAATTGAAATCATGCTCCAGTTGATACAAACGCTTCAATAAACTAAGAATCAGAAGAACATAAAGGAAGAGATCAACAAGATTTAACATATAAGAATAACGCCATGTCTACCCAAGAGAAACATGTGGTGGGGAAAACTATAGTAAGAAATAAAGCCATGCCTTTTGTTTCCTTCAATCGCCAAAAGAATTACATAATTTACAAAGAATTGGCTGTCAAATGGGCCCTAGAATTGTTGTGGCCTTGGTATCAGATGCCTAATCCCTCACACCGTCCATTCTGTTGCTTGTATTGTAATCAATCTCTCTAATATGCTGACTCCACTTGAGCCTGCCAAAAGGAACCCCTGCACCAGCAAGAAATAAGGCCACGGCTTTTGTTTCCTTCAATCACCAAGAAAACTATAGATTTTACAAAGAATCGGCTCTAAACTGTATCTTAGAAATGTTATGGCCTTACAAGCAAATCCATTGTAATTTCTCACAACCCCCACTCTGTTGTCTGTATTGTAATCAGTTTCTCCAACATGTTGTCTACTTGAGACTGCCCAAAGGAACCCCTGCTCATTCAAAAAATATCTTTTATGCACAAACATGAAACAGTTATTGAGTAGAAAAATCTTCTGTTTGTATTGTAATCAATCTCACTAACATGCTGAGTCTAGTTGAGACTACCAAAAGGAAACCTACTCATTCAAAATGTTATCTTTTATGCACAAAAATGAAACAATTGTAAGAATGGAAATCAAAGTGACCTTGGAAACAAAAAAGCCCGAAAGACATATTTTCAGTTTGATGGGCTTTCTGGCTGGCAAACCTGTCCTATCAAATTACCAGGCGAAAAACAAATGTCTTTTGTGGTCCATAACTAAATGACAGGTTTTCCAGTAGGTAAACCACCCTGCTGAAGTAATTGTTCAAACTTTGATAGCTTCATGTTCCTCAAAGTCCCTTCATGCTCTCAAGTACATTTGGTTGCATTACTTTATATCTGCTGGTGCAAGATTCTGTATATTTGACTGGATTGTCTTGTATTACTGACTCATACCTTGACATGCCATTGCTGTCTTGAGCTGATGCTGATATTCCTGAGGTCTATGGTATGTCATACAGACATACTTTATCTGATCTTGGTCCATCTCAAATTATACAGGGTTGAAGATTTAAGGCCTGAGCTAGAAATCACGCTTCTTCAAAATATGATAAAGTTTTATTTAGTTTTTTGTGAGGTTTAGTGCTTACTTTGTTGTTTGTTAGCATATATCTCTTCTAGATTTCAATCTTGAAAGACTTAAAAGAGATTTTTAGTTTTTAGTTCAGATTTCTATTTAATTCCAATTTCAAATATAGCTTTTGAGGTGTTTTCCAGCCTCAGTATCAAAATTTTCCATTTGGTTTAAATAATAACAAATGGTCTTATACATTACCATTTCCTCGATAATCTTGCTTTGTCGCCTGTTAAATACAAATGTGCATTATTTTAGCAACTTTACATTGTGTCCTAATGTGATATAATGTAATGATGATTGAAAATGTAGACTAGCTTACCATTTGACCAAATTCTGTCTCTAAATTGTATCCATCCCAGATGGTTTAACTCCAAATGTATCATCATGTCAATCACAGATGTGACTTCCTAGAAAGCAGGTTTATTTGTTCTGTTCAGAACCTACTTTCTAAAAATGTCTATCCAAAGAATCCAATCTTTCGTTTGTGACTTAAATGCCTCTCAATGGAGAATCCCATTCTTGCAGTATCTTTCCCAAGTCCAGGGAATGATCCAAGGGAATCTTCTGGGGTTATATTTGTGAAGAAACATATTCTGGTTTTTCTTAGGTTTTAATGATTTTGAAATCCTTGAATGTCTTATCTTAAAATATTAAAGACACTCTACCTAGTTAACAACTACATTGAAAATCATATGTTCTTAAGCAAAGAAGCTTTTAATACCAAATTTATAATTTGCTGATAAATTATGGTGTCTGATCAGCACTTGCTAAGCCGCATCCTGACTGGATACTCTTCTAATCCATTTAGCAGCCTACACCATACCCTCTGAACAGAAACCCACGCACCCCTTGCCTTTATCCAGGAGGCAAATATTCCATATAACTAAAGGTGAACCTCTTCTTCCTCCTATTTAGATACAAGTAGTTAAGTTCATTCAAAACCAATGTAACAAATAATAGACATGACTAGCTGACACTAGCAGTATACAGAATATTAGTTAGCTTACCAGCCAGGAAATGGCTATGATATTTCTTAACTTTGAACTCAAACATAGAGACTAATTGTTTCCACATATCTCTTGTGAAGACATCATTGTCTAAAAAATAGTTTGTAGGTTTAGAAGTTGCAGAGTCCCCAGTGCATTTGTAGTTGGTTGTGTGCATGATGCATCAACCCTAGGTACAACTATTTGTGTAAAATTATCTGTATAATTGTTCTGAAATTGACTCTGCAGTAGTGTTGGCATGGACCATAAAATCCCATTGGATCCAATGGAGCATCATTTGTTAACCGGAGAACTGATTTTTTAATGCTTGAAGTTTAAAGCCCAAAATCTATTGTCAAGAACAGAAAATTGGAATCCTATTTTAATATTCTGGTCGAGCAGACATGTTTATATTGGTGATAGCTTTCCTACACAGTCATCTATTGACTCTGCAAAGCTATACACATAAAAGAAATTGGAGCACTTGAACTCTACCTCTACCCAAATCAAAGTTCAACAAACCCTACAATATGGTATAGATGAAAATTAGATAATTTTAAACATTTGGTAAAAAGAGAATGACTAGGACAAAAATTAAGCATAATATTAAAAGCAGATACTAAAATCTGTTACATCATATGTAGTAATTTAATTTTAGAGTATGCTAATATGTTTTTATTTGTAAATGAGTGTTCTATTGGGGCCCTCACCTATATATATAGAAAAAATTGTATACAAAAAAAAACCAAAGGGGGAAAACTCATGTCAATCAAAACTCTAAATACCGCTACCCTAGAAGCATTAAGTGACAAAGTCGCACCCAAGCTAGCCAACCAAGGGCCCAACTGACTGAAAAAAGTAAAAACTGAAACTGAAAAAAGTTCAAAACCAGCTAAGCCCACAAAACTCAGGCCAAACAAAGATCAATCCATAAACATTATAGTCTTCCTCTCTCCTCAATCCAACAAGCCTGAAGGCTGAAACAAAGCCAACAGCTCCACCATCTCCTGTTCCTCCAAGCGTAGTCACATTTGTACCACTGGAGCCATTACGGTGAATTAGCTGCTTCTTCTGCAAGATATCCTCCTGATAGTGAAACTGCAACCCAAGCTTGACCTCCATCCACTTGGCCACCCTCTGCAAAACACCATCTGACAGAGATGACAGAAAATTTGTTATAAATTTCTAGCTTACCATTCTTGTGGGTGACTTGAGTGTGTTAATAATCATGGCTAAGGATACCAACTCTCCCTTTGGGAGAGAAACCATTTGGATTTTCTTCCTCAAGATCATAATCTTCTCCTACAAATGATGGATTGGTTACTCACAATTGATCTCCTCTGCAATCTGCTTCTCAAGCCCAATGGATGACCTGACCTCTAGTTCTGGAAGGACCACATGCCAAATCCAGTCATGAATAGCTTGGTCTGTAATGAAGTACCCCAACTTGCTTCTAATGTCAGCTACAATTGATGCCCAAACCGAAAAATCCTAGTATTCTCTGGATCATTCGGCTTGAGTATAGATTTGACTTGAAGAATGCCTATATCACTCAGAATTCAACACAGGAAACCAACACAGAAGGCACAGAGCTAAAATCTAATAACCTTCAAAGAAAACTTTCTAGGCTATGCATAATAAGAAAAAATGGCAATTAAAGCCATATAATCAAGGCAATCTCGCTAACACATGCTGGGAAATAATTTCCCAAACTGCAAAATGCCAACCTTGAAGGATGAATAGAAAGCCTCCTCCACCCTTGCCAGAAAAAATAAAATAATCAAACAAGTGGACTTAAAATGACAGAGGGACAAGAGGAGACAATTAAGAAAGGCAATTGGCTAGCAAGAGAGGGGCCAAGCCCCACACAAGCATCCATTCTGTCACTAACTTCAGCTAAAAGGAGATCTACTCAATGCCTGCATTAGCCAAGAAATCTGTCACTTCGTTACTTTCCATGTAACAATAAGTGAAAAATGTCTTTGAAGCTCTCACAGAGCTTAAAAGCTTTTTCTAGGAAGCTCCAAAACTTCCAGTTATGAGTTATGAGTTTTCTTTTTATCAAAACCATGAGCAAGCACCATAAAGTCTCCTTCCACAATCAAATTCTAACACCCAACTGAGATAACCAATCTCAATCTTATCACCAATGCCAGCCACTTTGCCTTATTATTAGTTTTCGAACCAAATAGGACCCAACCTTCACCAACTGTGCCCCAGAATCTCTCAAAACACAGCCAGCTCCATCAAGCTCCAGATTCCAATGAGAAACTCCATCAAAATTGAGCTTGAGAAACCCTTCAGGGATTTCAACGTTTGCAGATTTCTTCAATACAACTCTTGTCCATTACCCTATTAACAGGGGAAAGAATGCTAATATATTAATAATATTATAATACATTGTTTTAGCAATTATTTACAAGGGGCTACATGTGTACTATATTTGGACTCAACTTTGTGTTAAACGTGAATTACAAGTACACCATGCAAATTCCAAAGTTATTATGGCCTCTGGGTATGAGTCATGTCTTCATCAGAAATGATTGAATTCAGATACAGAGCAATTGAAATCAGACAAACCTAAATATTTGATCATATGGAGTCTCACATATATTTTGAAAATGTTCAGTCTTGAAATTTACAGAGATGTTAATAAATAATATCGCATGATTTTTGTATTATTCAATATAAAACATATTTAGCTATAAATAAAACGATAACCGGTTCATTTTCAACAATATTTTGTGACACCTTTTTCGTTGAATTATTATGTTCTTATTTCTAATATCTTCCAATTCTCTGGTGGAGTTTACTTGTCAGTGATGAAGCCTAAGTCTTCATGTTCTTTTGAAATAAAAATTGGCTTTTTTCATGTTTGTGACAGATATGAATTTGTTTAAGAGTGACAATGGCGTATCATCAAACAGGAAACTCAATGTATGTTTACTAATCTAAATATTTATTTTAATTCAGCAGAAAATGTTTGATGTACAATAGTGTTAGAGAATCATAAAATGTTTGGGTTTTCAGATATTCACATTTGTGAGTACTTGTTTTTCTCTTCCTCTATCTGCTGAGAAGTTATACAGTCCAAATTGCGTAGTTTTTTCATCATTTTGAGTGCTAGTCATGAGTACCTGCTTTTTGTTTCCACTGAGGAAGTACTTTAATGTAGGTTTTCTCACTTCAGTTTGTCAGATTTTACATTATAGCATGATGTTTTGGCACAGGTAAAAAGTTATGGTCAGAGCAACAATTATTACCGAAGAGATTTGTCCAATCTAAATCTCAATGATTATCATCTAATTGATCCAGTTCCAAAGTCAGGAGCAACAATTAAATCAGCTCCAATTGAACATGATGCCCCTCGGAATCCATGGAATTGGGTAATAACATTGCCAACACCACCGCCACATGCCAAAAACAATCAGATTCCATAATTTGGCAATAGTAGTCATCATGTTTGACGACAAGATACGGATGTTGCTTGGAAATATAGCAACTTTACTGTTAAATTGCTAGGAGTCTGCTACAATAAGTTACAGACTGCCATAATGGCTTCTATGTCCTTTGCTGTATGTAAAATATATTGGTAAAATCAATAACTTTGGTGTATATTATTAACAGGACCTTATGCTTTGGTTGTAATAATTAGACAAAGTTGTAATACTGATAAATGAATATGCATATCTATTGAAGTTATAGTGTGACTTTTTGTTGTGTTTGCCCTCACCATAATTGTCATGGGCGATGCCTTTTTGAAATTGGACTTAACTTTCTTCAAGCTTTTACAAATTTCAAGAAAAATTACAGGGTATTCTGATGTGTTTCACCTAATGCGTACCCACCCAGATTTTGTCCTTTGCCCTCGTCCCCTTATTCTCACTTCTTTTCTATTGCCTTTTTGGAAATTACAGAAACTTCTAAAGCACATATCTCCCTGAAACAAATTGATCTCCTCTATAACTTAAACTCAACTTCAAAGATCAATTGATCTTGCATCCAGAGCAACAAAACTCTCTTAATTGTTTTGATTTTTTAATTAATCATGTATTCAAATTAATTTGGATTTTTTTCCTAAATAATGCTGGAGTTTTGACACTACCCTAACAAATGAAAAGATGAATAATGTTGAAGGAATATTGTCTACTTTAAGGTAATTTTACTTTAGAAAAAGCAAAACAGTATGTTCCTTTCTTTCTTACAAGGAAAATAATGAGTTTTTTTTGGGTTTAAACCTAAAAGATTAAATAATCGTAAGCAACCTAGATTTAAGTTTGCATAGAGAAAATTGTTATCTGAACCTTTGGAATATAACATGTTTGCACCAGAAGATTGCTTTGTGAGTATTTGAAGGCCCAAATCTAGCTATAAATTGAGCTGACTTGGAGATAAGCACTGCTTATCGGCATGTGGGTTCGTAGCTTCCTTTCTTTTCCTGTCATCTGCTCCAAATCCTCTTTTTAATACATGGGAAACAAATTAAGGCTTGAACTCTCCCCTTCTGCGTGGTAATCAATATTCCTACTGGAAAATACCTTACTCCCATTACAGATAATAAAAATCCTCTTCCCGATTTACGGACATGAAAGCTTATCGCAATCAGACCTTTAATTTCATTTAGCCAAATTTCAAACTTGCACTCAGGCTTCATCTGCGTAATGTTATCTGCATCCTTCACGAACAGTGCTCATTACATGGGCAAATGCCATTTTTAAATCATTTAATTTAAAATAAAAATAAGATAAGGTTCTTGTACAATAAACTATGTATTTTTTAACTTTTAATTATAAAAAAAGGGTGTATGTGTCATTATATGATTTTCTATTTGATTGATGTGATTTGTTATGGCAGAGGAACTAAATAATTATTTGTAAAAATATCTCTAGGATTTATGAATTAATTTTAAATGAAAATTTTAAAATATGAATGTTTGAAATTGAAATTATAGGAAAAAGAGGTGTACTTGATTTTGATGGTTGATAGTTCTTGATTATAATTTCTTAATTATAGTTTAGAATCATTTAACATTGGATTGTGATGTAGAACGATAAAATGTGAAATAGGTTGTCTTCAAAATTTATGGAGGTCATTATTGGAATTATGGCTTGGCCTAAATGGTAGGATTGTGTACTTATATAATGATTTCACCCTATATATAAGTAGATCTTTGGTACCTATAGAAAAGCATTTGTCGAGATAATATTTGATGCGATAAAAAAAAAGTGGTACTAGGAAGTATCGAGGAACTTGTGATGCAACAATTGAAGTAGTGTGCCTAAGTCAAGTCCTAAGATTGAGTTAGTAATAAAAGTGAAAGATCATGGAGTTGCATGTTGATGTAGATGGATAGGTCATTGCAAACTTACAAAATATTAGAGATAGATGTGTGAAATGTGTTGTCCTAGGCAATGCTCTCAATGTGATTGTTTCCCATGTAAATGCCCTAGAGGAATGATTCATGTAAATACTTGACCTAAATATATAACTCAAGACTTTTTAGGACTTGAGGCCACTTATGAATATAAACATGTGTGTGAAGTGGTGTAAAATGAAAGGGGGAAAGTATTAAGGTATCTTGTTTTTACTCTACATTTTTCGCCCACTTTGGTGCATGTAAAACTTTGGGTTCATAATGCCAGAGTAGAAATATAACAAAAGTTTAGTTGCAATTAGAAATTATATCAAGTTTCTAGATTTAGAGAGACTAAGCCACTTACCACTAAAGCAAGTTGTGTTTGTAGAAACAATAAATTAATCAAATGTCTAAATGTATATGTGAATATGAATACCTTAAATTTGAATTTAAATATATGAATGTGTACTCTTTTTTCTAAATCTTATTTACATGTACAACCAAGTAGTTCAATTTTTTCACAAGATTTTTTACACATTAAATTAGTTTAAAATTGTATATGCATTTCCTTTAAATAACATTTGCTTAGAGTTGAACCAAAATTTATGAATCTTAAAATATAATAAATTTAAATCTTATTTAGAGGAACACACCATTAAAATGACATATTCATACAAATTATTTTTTAACTAACAAATAAAGAATTGTCTCTTAACAAGGAAAAATGGATTTGCATTCAAGCTTAGTTTCTTTCCAAGAGGAGGGTGTGGCAATCTCTTTAACATTCATATTCTCCTTACTATTTGCATTCTTCTAAAGATGCCCAAAGTGAAGAGAAGGGTTCCAAGATCTAAGAGACTTTGAGAATAATTCTAATGGGGAAAGAGTGTTCTCCACCCTACCAATATGATGTCATCAAGCTATACTAGACTCTATTCATTCCTCAAGATAAGAGATGAAACTAAGAACCAAGTGTACACGTATAATCACATTTTTAAGTGAATAGTTATGCACATCAACAAGTAATTTAACAAGGAAGTGTGGGTTCAACACTCCTACTCACAAGAAGAGAGCACTCATACTCACAAATATTCAAAAAACACACAAAAGATAACAACTATACAAAATCACATTATAACACATTCATAAGCATAAAATACTATTCTTTCAATTCTATTAATCTAAGAGAGCTAAAATAAGAATAGAAAAAATTAAAATATGAATCCTCCCTTGCAAGGTAGCTCCAATATTGAGGAAGATTCTCTTTCCTTGCTTGAATCATTTCTTCACTCTTTCACAATTAGATTTTCTTCACCAAGAAGCCTTTGAGATTTTTTCCAATGCATGCAATCCAAAAATACTTGAGAACTTTTTCCTCACATCCTAACCCTCTATAGTGTTTAAGGTTAAGAATGAGCCCAAATTGATCCCCAAATGCTAAAGAGGATGGTTTATATGGGATCTCATGTCATCCATCCTCATCCAATGGGATGAAGACACATGGAATCCCTCTTACACAAAATAAATGCAAGGCATGTCTTCCCATGTCCACCCACATAGGCAAGGATATGGTGCGGTGGCTTGTACTTGAAACTCTACTTACACAAATGTCCTTAGGAAGAGAACATGGTTGAAATGGTAAATCCTACACCCAACCTCTTAATGGCATGTTCTTCTCAAGGGGTTGGGTGAGTACTAAATTTGCATAACACTCAAATACAAACCCTAAAAAATACCTACACCTCATGTACTTGTCTATGTGGATTATTTTTACCCAAAAACACATAAAATAGATACTTTTACCCCTTTTAAAATTCACAGGTGTAAACCTGAGTACACTCAAAAAAAATAATTTAGACAAAAAATATTCTCAAATGAAATATGTTTAATTTAAATTACAAAAATTAAAAAATTAAAAAAAATTAACATAGTCAAGTTCCAATTACTTTATGAGGTGAAGTGAAAATGGTAAATAGGGTTCTTGATTGATCTCTCATTCTCCCATTGGCCATCCTAGACATATACCAACACACTCAATGTGCACATCAAATACATCCAAAATGCATAGTTGAAGCATCATGATGAAATTTACACTATTCACCTATAATAATTAAGATCAATCACATACCTTGTAATTATATGGCTCATTAAAATAGTCAATATAAAAATTGTATTTGAACATGATTAAATTCACAATCTTTACTCATATATAACAAATAATAATCTGTCATTTTTTGTAAATCACTATTCACATTAAATAATGATGATTTCAATGTTTGAATCAAAACATATCAACATTTCATCTACCCTTCAAATTGATGTTCCCATAATATTTATTATCCATTAAAATCATACTCAATTCTATGTATCATAGAAATACTCATTTAAAAGGTAATATAAAGATTAGGGTTAGCAATGGTTTTTATCTTAATATTCACTTTTACTTAAATAACTGCATGTGAGTAATTTGTGACTATCAAGATACTATGCATTCTTGATATAATCAAATTCACTTACCAGGGTTCTTTCATGCATTAAGGTTAGCATTGTTACTACTGAGGTTTAATTCATGTACATTGCAATATTGTTATCCATTATAGACAACTATAAATAAAACACGTTTTGAGAATACAAGAGTAATGTAAAGAGCCATATGAGAATTAAATGTAGATGAGATAAATAATTAATCTAAAAAATTAATTAGAACATAATTAGGCAATCTCCTGCTCAAGGATGGTAACCACATAGACATAACCCATATAGTTAGAATGGGATAACAATAACATAAACTTCTACCTTATGTATTGAATACATATTGATTCCAAAAGTAAGTATAAAAATCATTTATCCACATTTAATATAAGAAAACCAATAAACATTATTTGACAATTTAAATAACTATATAAGATAATTTAATGCTACAATATGATCAAAGTAAAACCCATGAATCAAAAATTAAAATATTACATGCAATTATTTCAAAAATGGCTAAAATTATCACAAATAAAAAACATATGGAGTGTAACTAGAGTCACAAGATGGTTGTGCCTTACATTACTTTCATGTGTCATCTAGGAGTAAATTGGGATGATACTTCAATGCTACATTCCCATGAATTATAAAGGAAACTAATAAACATTATTTGACAATTTAAATAAACATATAAGACAATTATATACTACAACATGATCAAAGTAAAATCCATCAATCAAAAATTAAAATATTACATGCAATTGTTTAAAAAATGGCTAAAATTGTCGCAAATAAAAAATATATGGAGCCTAACTAGAGTCGCAAGATGGTTGTTTCTTACACTTAACTTCATGTGCTATCTAGTATATTGGGATGATACTTCAATGGTACGTTCCCTATATTTGAACTAAGAAACTTGATTTTTGATGGTTTCATTTTTTCTTATATTTCTTTTGAATTTCTCCCTTGCATATGCCAAATATCTCTTGCCAATATCAAGGGTTTGGCTAGCCAATTTATAAAAACATTTTTTTTATGTCCCTCATATTAACCCCAAGAGGTTTACAAGTTATGTCATAACCTCCTTGGTGAGCACAAATAGATTTCTTGAATCAAAAGATCAAACAATGAAGAAAATCAAATGATGTGTATGAGATCTCTAATAATCCACTCTATTGGTATTTTTAGGTCTCAAAATCACCACTCCACTTTCTAGAACAAAATCTCACTTGCAAGGCTATGGTTTTCGTCATGCAAATGAAATCATCTCATCAAAATAATAATGGAGGACTTTGAGCTAACTCTATGAGAGTGGGTTATATCTCCTATGCTTCAAGCTCAACTTAGACTAAAGAGGGTATTCCCAAGGGTATACCTTAATAGGTATTGAAATCACCTAAAATGAACAATAAAAAAATATGAACAGTTAAACCCAACTTGTTATCTTGGTTCCAAAGGTTATCACTAAGCCAAGAATAACCGGTTGCCTCAAAACCCCTATATAGCTAATATAATTGTGTAAACATAACCCACATGAGATAGATTCATTTGGGCTCACTGAAGATAGATCCCTGGTTATGATATGAGGTTATGAATGCACAAAAATACTCTTGCTCCTATACTATTGATTTAATGATTTGAGATTGGTGAATGGTTTCATACTAATGCCTACCTATTGGGTAATAGAGTAACAACATACTAAGAAGAGACCAAACAAGAAAAGAAGAATATGCATTTATGCATTTACATACAATAATGATCATGAAATATTATAATAGAGAATACTCGGTAATCCTAAACACAACTGCATATATCCATATATAAAGTGAGAAAGATCATTACAAGCCTTACAATTCTTTTAAAATGTTGTTACATTCATCTAAATCAACATTGCATTCATGCCAAAAAATATGACAAAATAAAATCTCTAGCTATGATTAAAAAATATTCCTAGATACATACTTAATGCAATAGAGACATTCTAAAAAAAATCCCGTTATAATACTAGGTAGTCTTCTTCTATCCCTCAAGTATGTAATCTCTCAACAAATTGGACTTGGTGTTAATGGATTCCCTACAACTTACTTGGCATTTGGAGACCACATAGAAACCAACCTTCTTCAAAATGATAAAAAAAAATACATATAATAGCAACTAGGGCATAACCCTAATCATTGCATACTGTAGCAGTTCAAAATGCATGGCCCAAGTTGAATCGTTCCCAAAATGAAAATTACAGATTGATGAAGAATGTATCTATAATTGCTTATGGTATTGGGTGATATGGCACCATTACTAAGTTAGTAGGTGGATAGATTGGAAGAGACACATGTAGCACTTTACCTTTGTTTTCTCATTTCTTGTAAAAATCTGAGTTGGAACTGGATGCATGATATTATGTGTATTGCTTAGATATAGAAAAGCGAGAAAAATGTTGGTATGCAAATATATCCCATTGCCATTAAAAAATCCATTGTATCCTCTTGACCTCAGATATGTACAAAACCTATTATTGTGGAATTTCAACCATCATCAATATATAACGAGAGTGTGGCCCATACAAGGCCATTCAAAACATCACTATGGATAGGGATATATCCCAATACCCAAATTTTTTTTTGCCAAAATTCATTTTGCAGTACTTCGGCCCTTATTTGAATATCCAATCACCCAAATGAAATTATAAAGATTTACACCCTTCCTCTCATGCGACCAAAAGTCTTTTTCATGTCATCGAGCTTGTAGAGGACTTAGGGACCACATCACTATGGATTAGGATATATCCTGATACCCAAAAAGAATTGCCAAAATTCATTTTGTAGTACTTCGACCCTTATTTGAATATCCTATCACCCCTAATAAAATTGTAAACATTTGCATCCTTCCTCTTATGCGACCAAAATTCTTTTGCATGTTGTCGAGGCTTGTAGAGGACTTAGGAACCTTTTATTGGGTTCCATGGGAACCAAGAACAAATGATTCATGTGTTTCTTATGGAACCTCTGACCACCCTTTTTATTCTTTTGGAAAAGGTAAATAAATGATTGGAGATTTCATAAGAATTAGGAATCATTGGTTATTGGTGTCTATGGAATGTCTAACTACTTAGCCATTTTTTTTAATTTTTGATTTTGGGGAAATAATTAAAGTGTATGGAAGGGGAGCACATAGTCAACAACATACCTTAGCATGATGATCCTTAAGGAATTTCTCAAATTGGTTATTGACAAAGGGATCATGATATACAAACACAAAAAAGGAACTCAAGCAAAAAGGACACCAATATATTGAGTCCCAAGAGTGGCTCTAGTTGGGGATGTGTGTCTCCTATAGGAATAGCAAGAATATAGATCTCTAGGTAGACCAAAAATGAGGAACAAAAGAACAAGACCAACTCACGAAGGAAAAAAATATATGTACACTACAAAATATCACAACCAATTAACATGAAAACACAATGATAACAAAAGAATGACTATGAAATTAATTTAACACAATGCAAGCCAAACTTGCTTAAGATGGATAAAGTCACTTCCTCTCTCAAACACCATTTGATTGAAGGAACTTGTTTTGATCAACCCAAAACTATAATTATCATCTAGCTGCAACAACATTGACCTATTTCTCATATGAATCAACTTGTGATGGCTATCAAAAGAGTGAAGACAAGCTCCACCTTTGCCATTGCATGAAAATCATAAAACATATGCCACTACACCACCATATATCTCATTGATTTATTTCCTTAGCAATTGGGGGCAAGATTTGAAAACTTAGGTCAGCACCAAAAGAACATTAGTATTTTTATACTTGTTGACCTCTACGAGTGAATTGAGAAAAAAGGAAAATACCTCCAACTCACAATGAAAAGAAAAATATGCCTCTTCATCTTGTTGACTTGTAGAGGGAGACTCACCCTCTAACAACTCAAACCAAAATTTGAAGCTCATGCATACTACTAATTTGAGCAACATGTTGATCTTATTTTTGAAATATATCTTACTTCTCATCACCAATGTGAACTATATGTTGGGCCCAAGTGAAGCACTCAAACTTAGGCACCCCATCATCCCCAATATTGGAAGCTACACCTTCATCATGAATGAAAGATTCATACTTAATCTTACTCACCTTTGGGACAATAGGTAGCGAGCATGCCTCAATGTCATCTACGCTAATACAAATTTCATCAACACAACAATTTGGATCAAGAGACACTTTGGGTGAAGAGTTGCACTCTTCAAATTATCTCATTATTTCAATCTCCTCTTGGAAATTTGTTGTTACATGTGTTTTGCAAAAATCAAACCTATAGCACACTTCTGCTTCCACATTCAACTACATAACACCACTTTTACATAACCCATTTGAAGTGCACTATGCATGAGGAAGACAACATGTTGCACACTAAATAAAGAGGCTTTCATATGAATTCACATGATCACCCACTTCACAATCTTCAATTGCAAAATCTTTATGAATATCATAATGATGATTTATCTATGTTTCCAATATTGAATGGTGAATTTTGGTACCTCCTATATATATAAGGATCTTAGGAAACACCCTACAATATCTTGAATTGTTTGAGGGAATCTCAAATTAAAACACTTTAAATATGTTATCATCCTCCCACAATACCATTGAGATCATTCAATCCTCCTCAACTAACAATGATTCTCTAACCATCATTTTATATATTTATATTGCTGCCATGTAATATATGTCAAATTTATTCTATAAAAATGCATCTCCAACCTACCAATTTCATCCTCTCACTCTACTTACTCATTTGGTAGTGTCCCACTATTACAATCTTAGTCTATCAAGCATTAAGTATACATTCATAACAAAGGGACATGCATGAAAATCAAACTATATGAAATATAGAGAACACTTGCCCATTTCAAAGAATCAAAATAGTGAGTACCAATATAAAAAAGAAATCATCATTTAGATCTATTATGCCAATGGTAATATTTGATAGGGTACTCTCCCTTGAAAATATATTGGTTAGCTAGTAGAATACTAATATACAACCCTATCCTATTATTGGGTGGTAAGTAATTTGTAATAAATTATCTACCCAACACTAATAATTTGAATATATTTGGGGTTCATCCCATAGTGTGATGGTTAAGTGGTGGCATTGTTTTGGTGGCCACTAGGGTTCAAGTCTTCATTGAGCTATTGTGATTGTAGACACTATGCCTTCGCTGATCCAATGTGCTCACAGGCTTGACCTGGAGTCCCCTATTTGTGGCCTCTCTGATTCATAGCTCTAGTAAAAACGCACTTACAAGTTAAATTTTCTTTGGAGATCTCCCACAGGTCCTCAAGTGTGATGGCCATCTTGTTGAGGAGCAAGTAAAAGGTGATGATGTCAAAATCCTACCTCTCTCCACGAGTAATGTGAGCATCTACACATTGTAACCAAATGGGAATATCTCTCTCATATAACCAAGGCCAAAACTACCTACTATATGTGCGTCAATTGATGTAAGATCTAGAACATGAAGGTTGTGTAGCTAGTAGTTACTAAACTATTCTCTAATTTCAATCTCACCCTACAAAAATGATCGTTAATATAATGTGAAATAAAATAAAGATATTATATTATGTTCGATTCACTATATTTTGTTGAATCTAAGATTTGTGGTTTATATCTTAGGTATCAGTGTATTAAATAGATCAAGTCTATGTATATTAGTTCACACCTCACGAAATTATGGTCAATTCCATTGGCATAGGATTTACATATGTGGATATGAAATATGAGAAAAATAATAACCTACACAATTTTTATGATGTTTCGATCACTTTTTGAAATGGGAGTTTTTTATAAAAATAAAAAAGTAGACATTTCCTTTTAGGGGTCACTTATACATACTTAGGAATGGACTCTATCAAAACATGTAGGAATGTGGCCTTTGGTATACCATGGTGACATCTGGAGAGCTCTCTCTAGGGGTGAATGCTAAATCAAATGTTTCTTTCACACTTTTACCCTCCTATATATAGTTTGGATATATGCTCCTTTATGTTAAATGTTTACCTTAATCACCAACACATGCCTTAGAGTGATACTACTCATGATGAATGGTATTATTAATGATGATATAAGACTTGGAAAAACTTTTTGACAAATTATATAATTGAGCATTATTACATTGTTTTCCAAGTATGACATTTATAAGTTATATGACCACAAGGAACATTACATTCATTGATTATTTTTAAAAGGGACAATTTCACAATGTTAACATTTATTTCCCACTATTCACATCACCTATATTGGTTGTTCATTTCCACACTATCAAAGTAGGTTACCCTAGCACTTGATTACTCCACATTCCTTCACACTCACATATTGAGTTGAGACACTTTAAAACCTACATATTACTATTCACATTGTTTACATCCTCTAAGACATGCTTAATTGTGCTTATAAGACATCCTTATAAATTATTGTTGGTCTTGCCTTGTCACTGGAGCATCTCATCCCCTTGAATTTACATGCTTATCTCATATATTGTTTACATCTTTATTGTGTCTACATGATGTCTTTTCATTGATATTTACTAAATATTCCTTATACAATGTTATATTTGATAATATTGCATGCTTAATATACTTTACATGATATCATTTCTCTTACATCCAATTTCTTATGTCCTTTATAAGCAACTAATTGAAAGGGGACATATTATCACTTACATTTGTTCATAAATATGATTACAATGATAGATATTACCATTTTCAAGAAGCTTCATTATTGTATGCAAATAAGATATTTTTTGCATTATTGAAATCTTCATTATCACTTACATTTGTTCAAAGTTTGATTACAATATAGATATTATCATTTTCTAGTATCAAAAAAGGAACTTTTAAGATATCATTTTGCCTAATTGAAAACCTTATCATGCTATCAAATTCCATTATTTAATTGCATGATTAGAATTATACCATTTGCATAGAACACTTAGATCAAATAATTTTAAGAAAAAAAAAATTGTATGACTTGTCAAATCATCCCATAAATATACACACAATTGTCAACCAAAGAGAAATATTCTTATTAATTCAACATATTTTCTAGAATTCTAAATGTTTTTTATTAGATTAAAAAAAAAAAATCAAACTACATCAAAGAAATAGATTTGGAACTATCAGGTGGGCACAATGGTGCCTAATAGGCCACCAAAAAAAAGACCAACAACAACAAAACAAGATGCAACAACTATATTACTAGCAACAACAACTAAAAAATAGTAGCAAAACACATTGTTACAACTATATTAATAGCAACAACAAACCATATAAGCAGCAACAACAACTATAACAATAGATACATTGACTAATGTTGATTAAAGGAAAGTATTGAAGCATAGAACAACAAGCAAATGGACATCCGTTTTGTAGAGAACTGAGTAAATCAACATCCAAAGAATAGAGGTACTACCATGACCTCCAAGTCCACCAAGAAAATGCCTCCTTAATAAGCCATCTATCCTTCAACTAATTGTAGTTGTTCTTGAACATTGTAGATAGTTGTGTTAAGCTCATTGTTAGTTTGTAAAAAATATTCAAGAACAACAACCAAATTTGTAATCTGCATAGAAAGATTCAAGCATATTAATTGAAGTTCAATTTTGTGGGGCTAATATTGTTGAATTTAATGACAACAAAATAAACAAAAGAAAAGATTGCAAAAAAATAAAATGAACAAACAAGAACACACACAAACAAGAACACAAAATTTTTATAGTGGTTTGTCTTATAGACTACATCCACTTTCAATAGGGGAATCTCATTTATTAATTCTCAATACAATACATAATATTCAAGTAGCATCATCTTTTATAATTTAGTCTCATCTCCAAAATGAAAAAATCCACCAAAATGGTCAACTTCTAAATTAGCAAATACATGCAAAAAAGACATCCATTTCGAGTGTGAGAAAAAAGGGACTGCCATAGGCTGTTAGCATGAGGGAAAAACCAAAAAGCATGTTTTATAGATTCAAATTTGGCACAAAAAGGACATAATAAAAGAGGATGGAGAAATTTGAGGTGATTACCAATAGGCAATTTAACATGAAGAATCTTCCATGCCAAGAGTTGGGCTTGAGCATCGACTTTAGACTTCCAAATTTGAAGGCTAGTCTCATTCCACTTTGATTGACTAAACTTACAATTCCACTTGACATTGAGACGAGGTGAGAGAAAAAGTGAAGGAAGAAGTTGTTTATAGATAGTTTTGAGGGGGAAGAAGTGGATATTGCATTTTTAGGCCACTTCCAATCTTTCAAAAAACTAGAATGACAAGGAGATGACAAGAGACAAAAAAGATCAAGGGTAGACCAATTGTTGAATTTGAATAAGGGGTTGTTTAGTGGAAGGGGCCAAGTTAAACTTAGTTTGTTGTTGTTGCCAAGATTCCCAATTGAAGTTGATGGGATCCCATAAATCATGAAACACTTGAATTCCCTTTTTAAAGAGATGTATGCCTTTAAAATTTTTAATGTCCCAAGGGGTATGCCATCTTGATGAATTAGACAATTCCACCATATGTAGGAGTTTGCAAAGTTGAGACCATGATTGAGGGACTGATTGTACCAAACCAATTTCTTGGAGGTGATTTGCCAAGCTTTCCAAATAGAGTTGAATGGTGTAGACCCATGAGTTTTAAAGTAAGGATCCAAAATGAGCTTATCATTCCAATTGACCTTATCCTAGGCATGGTAAACAATAGTAGTTTGAATGTGGAATCAAACCAAATGCTTCCAAGGAGCCTCTCCTTTCAAAGCACACACGATCCATTTAGTAGTGAGGCAAATTCCCTTAGGGTAAGGGTCAATAATCCCCAAACCACTTTTGTCCTTTGGTTGAATGCAATGTAACCAAGATGTAGAAGGATAACCTTCCTTGTTTCCCCATTTGGCCCAGATAAAACTCCTAATCAGTTGACTTAATTGGTTATAACATTTCTTGGAAGAAAACTGACAAGGTGAAATGTAAACATGGTTTGCCAAGAGGATTTTATTGGCAATTTGAATGCAACCAGCCATGGAAAGGAACTGATTAGTCCAATTCAAGAGTTTACTTTTGAATTTAGTCATAAACCAATTCCACATGTCTTTGAGGGAGACCTCGATTCCAAAGGGTATGCCAAGGTGTCTAGTGATAGTGTCATGTTTAATTTCATGTCATTCACTAGGTATCCAAGGAGGGTGTGGGCTAGGGCAAGTCATAATGAATTTAGTCTTATGCATGAAAATCTTGGATCTAGAGATGGCACAAAGCAGATCCAAAACATCAAAGAGTATTTGTTATGTCATTTGTTGTATTTTGTGTAAATGATATGCTATCATCAGTAAAATGTGAGTTAAGCACTTTAGCATTGCTGAGCAACAAAATACCATGAATAAGCTTAGAAGTGAGAGCATGTTGAAATAGGTAACCAAGGGCATCGATAGCTAAAACATATATAAATGATGCAAGGGGGTAGCCTTGGTGGATAGATTTTTGTTAGGATAATTGGGGGGGAAAGGGCTCCATCAACATCAATTCTAGCATTAGCATCAATGAACAACACTTATTGATGAGTCTATTGGTGACCCTCTTCTCCAGTGACAAAAATAAATAGGGAGAAGAGGGTCACCGATAGACTCATCAATAATAGGTTCTTAAAGTGTTCAAAGAAGGTTTGCAAAATAGTAGATTGGTTGGTATGTATGTAACCATATATAGTTCTTATACTAGAGATTTTCTCTTTTTTGTGTTTATGTTGCAAGTATTGAAAGAAAAAATGTTGACCCTCTATCCCCATCCTTGATCCATTGGAGACAAGCATGAATTTGGGCTCCTTTTCCTTTGTAGGCAGCCAACTTTTGGAGTAAATTTTTAGTTTTAGCCACAGCTTGTTGGAGGGCAGCATTGAGAGGATTGGAAATCAACAGAGAACAATTATGCTCTAATTGACCTTTAAGGGTTTTTTCAAGTCTACGACGTTTAGCAGCAACTCTTTGCCTATAGTCATGGAGAAATAAGGTGCAACGGGCAATATTTCTCTCCCACCAATTAATCCACCTTGTTGGGGCTTTGGCTCAGATTTCCAAATAGCTAAGAGGCTGTCAATGCAATCTTCTTGTTCTAAATGGGAAACATTTAGCTTGTATGGGAGATCATTAGGGAGAGTAGGGGATTCGATCAGGGAAAGTGTGGTAAAGATAGAGAGGTGATCAGAAAGAGTGACTGAGAGGTCAAGGTGAACTAAAAGACCAACATGAGAGGGGAGTATATGTCAGTTTGGGGAAATATAAAACCGATCCAAACGACTCATTCTCCTCAAACAACCTTCACGACAATTATTCCAAGTAAACCAACAATGTGGCTTCTGAATGTTAACATTGCCCAAGAACTCCTAAAGAGTTTCGCACCCCCACCCAAAATCCACTCGACAATAGGGAGATGAAGACGAAACCATTCCCAGAGCTAGTCCCTTATCAAGTTCCAACACATTATCATTGGTTTAGTTTTGGTGTAATGGGCCTCCTCTTGAGTAGAGAAAGCCTCCAAAAATAGGCGTATGCCGCTTTGAGTGGCCAAGACACGGTATTCTTTAGTAAAAGGCGAAAGAATAGTTCGCTATGTCTTGACCACGCGGCTCCGTGAGAAATCATAGATAAACACTTGATTAGATATATGATCTGCATTCACGTTGTTTCAGTTAAGGAAACGAATGTGGGACTATAACTTAGATGGCGCTGTAAATTTCTGAAAGCTGCGAGATAGACAACAAGTGGAGTACAATGGAGCGTGCTCGACTTTCTCACTCCTCAGAAATGTTACGAATCTGCGTTTGAGTTTTCTTCTCTTTACAGTGTCACTACGCATTTATTCTGCTTAATTTTATAGTTAAATTTACAGAATTAAAACTTTTAGTTTCATTCATGCGGGGATAGCTCAGTTGGGAGAGCGTCAGACTGAAGATCTGAAGGTCGCGTGTTCGATCCACGCTCACCGCATTTTAAATTTAAAGTTTTACCAAAGATTATACATGTTATGTTTGGATCTCAATCCTTTGATCTATAGTTAGGTGTCCATGTCCTAACAAACAAATTCAATGGTGAAGACCTTACAAGATTATTTTGTGTTTAGATGGAACGACATTTCATTTATTCAAATTTATTGTGTTTAGGTGATTGGAGTAGTCAAATCAATAACTATTCAAGGTAGGAAGGATATGACTCAAACAAGTTTTTAAAATTTGGATTCAATTGATACCTTTAATTATAATTTCCTAAGATATCATAGTAATACGTAGAGTGGTTTACTTAGAGAATAATAAATTGAGCAATTGTTGGATGCCTCATCTATCACAAGCACAATAAAAATCTATTAGAGAGATTCTTAAGGGAAACCAAAAAAAAATTGAGGTCTTTTGAGCAAGGATATCCTATTGGAAGTTATACCATGAATTTTTCTCTTGAAAATTAGAGGGATGGGAAACCCTACTAAAAAGAATAGTTAGATTGATAGTTATTGATAAATTGTATATAGTCACGATTCAAGAAACTAAGTAGGAAGGGAATAAGTTCATCAATGAATTATCCAAATTATTGAAAGATTGAGACTTTTTGGTTGTGGATTTAGTTGGATTTATAATGGTCTGGCCCTTGATTGGTAGAAGGATACTATGAGGTTGATTAGATCTAAAAAACATATCTAGATCAAGTTGGAACTATTCTCTGACTTAGGCAAATTGTTTGTGGTGGAAAATATTTATCGCCTTACAAGGAGTAGGTGGAACATTGGGAGAGTATTTTAGGAAAATATTTATTTAGTAATAACAATATCATTATTGGGGAAGATCTAAATTCAACCACTAAAAGATATAAAGTTTTGGGATATGTGGCTAGAATTGACCCTTTGGCTAATTATTTTTGCACAAATTCAGGGAGGCTAGGCTAGTGGATTCGAAACCTATAAAGTTGGTTCCTACTTGGTAGGACATGAGAAAAAAAAATGATAGCTGACAAGACATTGGATAGGTTTCTAACCAAGGATTATTTGTTAGATGGAATGGGAGGATTAGAACATTGATGTCATTAGGTGGATATTTTGATCATCATCCTATATTACTACAATTTGAGTAGGAGAACCGTGAGACTTTAAGTCTATTTATCTTTGATCCTACATGGTTAAAGGTTGATGTATTCACTAAGACAGTTAATAATGATTGGGTTGCTAGTAATTCTCTCCCTAATGAATTGGCTTGTCTTCGATTTGTTTCTAACTTGAAAAGAGGTAAAAAAAGGTTGTGGTTTCCAATCTTGCCACCAAATGTAACAAAGTTGAATAAGAGCTTATTTTAGTGGAGTATTTGAAAATTTTGATTTCTATGGTTGGGATATTGAATTAGATTTTGATGAGGTTTTATAAAAAGGTATTTTGGGGCTAGAAGAAAAGAACATGAAGTTGATGACTAACTTGGAAGATCAATGGAGATTGAGAAGTAGAGTTGTTTGGTTGGAAAATGGGAATGCAAACACAAAATATTTTCAAATCTTGACTAATCATCAAAAATTAAAAATATTATTGAGAGATAAGTAAGGAAGGTGATTCTACAATATGGTCTTTTAAGAATATTGTAGGCTTAAAAGTTTCTCACTTTGAGATTTTGTATAAGGATCTTAAAAATGTTAACATTTTAGAGATTGTGAAAACTGTTATTTTCTTTCCGAGCCTCATTTCTAATGGAGATGATGGGAGGCTTGTAGATGAAGTTACCATGGATGACTTGAATATTATTATAACTTCTTTCTAAAAGGAAAAATTCCTAGTTCTAATGGTTGGATGGTGGATTTTTAGGGTTTTTTTAAATAGTTTTAGTGGGGAACTCTTAAGAGTGGTTAAGGAGACTGAGATCTTGAGAAAGATTCTAAGGGATTTTAACTCCACTTTTATTGTCCTTATTCCCAAGATGAATACACCAACATCTTTTGATGAAATGGAATTTGTATTTATAAGATTATTGTGAAAACTATTCTCATAAGGTTAAGAGGCTTTGTTTGAAACTATTTCTAAGGAGTAGTTTAGATTTTTGAATGAGAGGAAAATCCATTTATATTATTAGGGTAGCTTAATATGAACTCCACTCTATCAAAATTCAGAAGGTATAGGTAGTTGTTGTAAAGTTAGATTTATCAATGACTTAAAATAAATAAAATTAGCTTTACTTGAGGATACTACTAATTCATATTGATCTTTGCCTGCAAATGGGGAATTGGATAATGGGTTGTTTGAACTTTGTTTCCTTTGTTGTATTAATTAATGGTTTTTCATCCTTATTTAGAATGTCACATGGTTTGAGGAAAGTTTCCCCTCTTTCTCCTTTTCTTTTTTAATTGATATATGAAGGATTTAATCATGCCATTCTTGATTTCAAAGGTTTTTGTTTGATCAAAGGTATTAAGGTTCAAACGATTTTTCTTACTCATTTTATTTTTATGGATGATGTTTTATTTTATGATAGTTCTAAAAGGGATATCACATCTCTTAAGGTTATTGGATCTCTTTTCTTTGGCTATTGGGATGGAGATAAACCTATAGAAGTTTGTTATTTCTTTCAATTGTTTAGAGGTGCAATAGATTAGCCATATCTTCAAGACCTTTTTCATTTTCTATTCATTGATTTATAGCTTCAAGTATTTGGGATTCCTTTTGAAGCCAAATAATTATGGTAAAAAAAATTAGCATTGGCTAATTGAAAAGGTGGAAAATAAATTTCATTTTTGGTACAATAGGTAGTTTTCCCTTGGTGGTAAAATTACCCATATGAAATTGTTCTTCGAGTTTATTCTTGTCTATTGACTTTCATTATTGTACATTCTTAATGGTGTTCATGAGAATGTAAAAAATATTCAAATTTCTATGGATTAGTAGGAAAGAGAAGGAACACTTTACTTTGGTCAAATGGCAGGTACATGCTTTGTCTATGGATATTGACGGATGGAGAATATATATATATTTGGAGAAGCAATTAATGCTAAAATTTTATGGAGTATTGTTTGGAATCATAGATTTTGAAAGCAAATCATTCTTGAGAAATATATTGAAGCTCATATTATTGAAGGGATCAAACATATAGACAAGTACATCTATAATGTTTCAATTATGTGGAAATTCACTATCCAATCCTTTCATCTAATAATCAATTAGTTGATTTGGAAGGTGGAGAATGTCATAAAAATTAAAGTGATACCAATCCTTGGGTTGGATCTAATGGAAATTTTAGATTGTTTGAGGGACTAACTAATACATTGAAGGGGATTAATATTTCTTATTTGGCTCAAGCTACTATTCTACCTCCATAAATATGTGGCATCAAGGGTGGAAAATTTCCAACATGCTTAGTTTAACTTGGGAGGATGGATATGGGTGGGACAATTTTGTAATGAGTCTAAAATAGAGGCATGCTAGATTAAGGGATGAGATGGATAAGTTGGTGTGGTCCAAAATTAATCTTTGGGTGAATATCCTATGAGACCTTAGGTTATAGAATAATTTCACAAATGATAATATTATAGAGAGATCTTAGTGGTGGAAGATAATTTGGAAGATTAAATCTCCATTAAAAATTAGGATACTTATGTGGTTGATTATTAGAAACAAATCACTCACTTGGGAAATTTTGAAAAAAAAGTTGGAATGGCTCAATTCATTATAGTTTATGCTTGTAGGATTTTTTCTAGACTAAGTCAGATCTCCTCATCAAATTCTTGTACATAGTTAAAATATGGAGTGAGTTGGAGTGCTTAGTTGGGGTGATAATTGTATGGCAAGAGGATGTCATGGAAAACTATTTTTAGAGGTGGTTTGTGAGTCCAAGGTTGATATTTTTTTGCTTTACCTTTTATTGTGTACTATTGGGTATATGGCTAGCTCAAAATGTCATTTTTCAAGATAGATATATCCCTAACTTTAAATTCCTTTCCCAAATATGATCTTTAGTCACTTCAAAGGAATCCCTAAGATAAAGAGACCATATTTGATGCTTACTCCTCCAAGAGATAATATTGGGGTGTGGGGATCTTTTGATGGTGCTAGTCAAGACAACCAAAATAATTGTTACATGGGTAGCATTCTCTTTGTAGACACTAAAACTTGTCTTGAGCCTGCAAGCAACATTTTATCATTGATTCACCTTCTTCCTTGCATAATTAAATAATTTTAATTATCTAATTATTCTCTAATGTCATTTTCCTCTATTGATTAAATAATTAATTATTTAATTAAATTATTCTAGCTCATTCCTCCTTTACTTAATTCAAATAAATATCAATTTTATTTAAATTGTGTCACTAATTCTCCTTTTTCTTTTATAATTAAATAAATTTATATTTATTTGATTATTTATTTCCATTTTCCTCTATAATTAAATAATTATTTTAATTATTTAATTATTCATTAGCATTTTCTCTTCATAATTAAATGAATTTTATTTATTTATTCTATTCTTATCTCCATAATTAAATAATTATTTTTAATTATTTAATTATTTACCATTTTCCTCTTTCCTCTATTAAATACATTTTTTTAATTATTTAATATTTTACACTCCACCTTTCTTCTATAATTGAATGCTTATTTTTAATTATTTAATTATTCATTTTCCCTCCTTTAAATTAAATAATTGTTGTTGTTTAATTTGAATTTCTTCTTAGCCAAACCCTAAATCTCAACTAATTTCTTGAGTTTTGGTCCATCCTTCTTTATCCTTGTCTCGATTAACCTCATCCATTGATCATCATACCTCATCTTTTAATCCTCACCATTCATTTGAATGAGATTTCTATAAATCAAGCTATCACCCTCATTTCAACCCTAACCACAGTCTTCAATATTTTGCTATATTGAGATCAAGCTATCAATTATCGACATCAAGCTTAGTGAGTACATTGCATACCACAAATCTGAGAACAAATTAAAGCAAAATGGAGAAGATAAATGGAGGTGATTCAACTATGGCATAGAGATTGAGGTTGTATTGCTTCATTATTTAGATTTCTATGTTCATTTGTGCTTCACTATTAGATTAGGGTCTTTATAGCTTGAATTGGATAGTTTTGTGGTTGTTATTATTGATCCATGCTATTTCCCCTGAATCTAATCCCGATACACATTTGGTGAACTCGACGTGAATTGAACATACCTATTGTATCTTTCTTTTATGAGGTTTTCTAACCTTATCTTGTTGTTTTGTTAAAAAAAATTCAAGACTAACCTTGTGCATATCAGGTTGAAGATGAAACCCTAGGATTTTCCAAAGATTTAATCATATCTTTCAAACGATTTCAATTTTTTATGAGTTTTTTACTGCAGGTCAAGGATCATATCAGGAGCCTACATTCCAAAAATTAGATTCAGATAGACATTTTTGAGTGAGTTATACTATTTTTAGTAATTTCCAAAGATTTCATCATATCTCCCAAATGACTGTTATTTTTTTCTAGGTTTTTTTTACTGGAGGTCGAAGATCATCTCATAAGCCCACACTCCAAAAATTAGCTTTAGGTTGACATTTTTGAGCAAGTTGTTATGCTTTTATAATTTTTCATAAATCCTAAATTCAGGTCACAAATCAACAAAATTTTCAATTTTTTTTGTAGATTTGGAAATCTCTTAGAATTATAAAGTGGGTTCATTCTTTACATTTTTTTATTTTGACCTCAAATAATTAAGCTACAATCAGATCTTTGAAAATTAGTACTCCATAAATCTGCTCCCTAGGGCGTAAATTAAGAATTTTGTCTAAATTTTTTACATTTTTGGAAAGCTCTCAGAATTTCATCGAGGGTATCTTCTTTGTATTTTTATTTTGGGGTCAAAAATATAATAAAATAATCATATCTTGGAATCATGTTGATAACATGCAATTTTTTTTTGGTTATTGATATATGATTTTCAGCTTATGGCAATCATTAGGAGAAGACCTTTTGATATAAAACTACTAATCCAATTTCTTGCAGGGTTCCATTGTGTGTTTGTGATTTTAAATTAGGAACATTTGGAATTGGTGCTTAAAAAGAACAAGTGTCTTTCATGTCTTGGGAACTTGCACATTGTGTTAAATCTCAGATTGGTGTGTGCATATCCTCTCCCCTGTGCTTTGTGCGATCTTGGGTGTAAGAGAAACACATAACAATCTCTTTTTCTTTTAGTAGGAGGCCTACCTTTGAGGCACATCCTAACAGAGAACTCAAAAGGGATGACCTCAAGCACGTTTCCCAGTGGGGCTATATCAAAGGGGTGAAGGAAAAAGTCAATAACTCTATCTGATGAAGTATACCACACGTGTCAATTTTAGTGTGGGTGTATGGACCACACAGAGGCTGATTAGAGGCTTTAGTGTCTCATGTTTGATGCTATACCATTGGTGTTCATGAAAGTCCCCTACTAGAAACCTATTTGTTTTTTAGCCTAAGACCTATTTTGGTTGTCTTCTCCTATTAGTGCATCGAGATAACATCGTCCTATTGGGTGAAAATTCTGTAATCTCTTTTAACATCAACCATAGTTATATGAGATAGAATCTCTCCTATCAGAAATGGGAGGCGCCCTTCTTACTGCTTATTAAAAGTAAGGAAAACTAATCAAGTATTCATAATAATGTACACTACAATAACGATATCGGGGTGTGTCACATTCATGATTATCTCTTTTTCTAGAGAATATTTCTTACAATGCTTCACAATTTTAACTTCTTGATGCAATACAACTTCAAACTAAAAATTAAGTAGTAATTCCAATATTCCTATCTTGTCAAAGCAAAGCCTAGGAATACGAGCATGATAATGATAAGTAACAAATAAGAAAATCTCATAGAGGCACAAAGTTGTTCCGTAGCTTCCAGTAATGAATCCTTCAAGATAATAATCAGATTTGTAAGAGAAGTACAAATTTTTCTATATACTCCATGATAAATTCCATGAAAAACATGAATAGATATAAGCATAAAGTCTTATAGAGAATTCACCAATAGTATCAACAAAATCACAATTCCAAGCAATGAGTGTAACCCAAAGTTTACACAGATTTACTCAAAATCCCTTTCAATCACAATTACTTAATATTGTCAATTCAATCAAACCATAAGATAATTGTTCCCAACACAAAGTTTTGTATGCAACTTCACTTCTTTATTGATCAAAATTAGATTCACAAAAATGAACTCAAAGTTTCAATATTTTCTTCACAGTTGGGAAGCACTTCGTTGCAAAAGATAAAAGGTGCATAATTACAATATAATCCTCTCTTATTTATAGATGGGAGAGGAGAGATAATCTAGGAAAATCACTAACCGACTAGTTGAATTATTCAAAAATGTTGTCCATAAATGTAGGAGAACATACTTTTTTTACATGTAATTACATTTTTCAAAATGACATGTAAAATGTCAAAACCTATCTACATAAAGCATGAAAACTAGGAAATCTAATCTAAGGAAAAAATTAGCCTTCTTCAACATCTTTCTTCATGAAAACTTCATGATGACGTGCACTTCATCACTGTCTAGCATTGGAGTGTACTTTTGGAGATGACGAGGATTCTTGAGATTGACTCCTTTGATGAGATTTTAATGCTTTCCGATGTCTCTTAGGAACAATTCTTAAATCTAGAGCAAGTTGGAAATCCATCATTTTGTTTGTTGAAGCTATCGAGAAAGCTTTGTCTTCAAATTCTTCTTGAACCATCGATGAACAGTTATTTGAAAAATTGAAACATGGGAAAAACTTTTTGGTTGTACTTCAAAGCCTTCTTGCTTTGTGATAGGCAAGAACTTGATCAAAACTACTCTAGAATCTGGGCACAAGAGATCAAAATGTATCCAAAATTAGGATTTAACAATTTTGATGCAAAGGTGGGATAAACTAAGGTTTCAACCTGAGTAATTTCATGGGTTTGGGAAGCTTGGATGCGATGATGGTGGAGAACGTAGTGGAAGCGAGCAAACTAGCAAATGGATGTGAGCAATGGAGCAAGAAAAGTGAGTGAAATGGGAAAAACAAAGCTTGAAATGCTTTTTTGGAAGTTCTTGGGTGTTAGTAAAATTTTTATAAATTTGTGCAAGGGCACTAAAAATCAACACTCTTACACTTGGAGGAAACTACATTTTGTGTAAAAGTGCTAAAAAATAGTGCTTCAGTATGTAATATGCAAGAGTGATAAAAATCAATGCTTCAACATGTAATATGAAAAATCGATAAAAATTGGCGCTTTGACACCTTGGGAAGGACTTGGTAATTTCATGCAAAGGCAGTGAAAAACAACGCTTTTACATGTCATATGTGAAAGCAGTGAAAATTAGTGCTTCTGCATGGGGGAAGGACACTTGAGTGTAAGAGTGCTGAAAATTTGAGCTTTTACATGTCATATGTAAAAACAGTGAAAAAAAGAGCTTCTACATGTGACTTGAGATTTGAGATGCAGAAGCACTAAAAAAAAACACTCTAACATTACATGTGCAAGAGCAAAAAAATTCAACGCTTTTACATGTTGGAAAATATGCAGAAGCGCTAAAAAACCCTGACATTACATGTGTTAGAAAATGACTAAGGCATTGAAAATATGCAAAAGCGTTGAAAATCAGAGCTCATGCATGAAATATGCAAAAGTGCTAAAAATCAACGCTCTTGCATGAAATATGCAAGAGCGCTAAAAATCAGCGCTCTTGCATGAAATATGCAAGAGCGTTAAAAATCAGCACTCTTGAATGAAATATGCAAAAGTGCTAAAAATCAGCGCTCCTGCATGAAATATGAAAAAGCACTAAAAATCAATGCTCCTGTATGAAATATGCAAAAGCGCTAAAAATCAACGCTCTTGCATATGTAGAAAATTTTCTAACTCCCAAAACTAAATTTTCACAACTTGGTTTAAAATGTGAATTTCGACAAAGTAACAAAGGTTAATGCTTGTGATGACTTTTTGAGGATGGGGGACCATGCACGAGGACCAATGCAATTCACCTCGTTTTGTGTGCTTAGAGTACGTGGGCTACGAAACAAATAAGTTTCATAGGGGTTATCCCACAAATTGAGTGCACTGAATTTGAGGATAACAGTTGGCTCTAGCTGGGGAGCTTCATTCGATTGTTCTTTGAAACGAATGAAGGGAGAAGAACTCTAGACTCTAGTGCCTTTATCTATCCATTGGGCATAGAGTCAGGTGACAAAACAAAAATACTCAAAATGAAAAAGAAACCTTTTTCACCAGAAAGTTGGTGAATCAGTGATAGGTCTTCTCCTTTTGTCCCATGATGCATCATACAATGCTTATGCCAGGATCCCAAACACGATTGTGATAATTCTGAAACCTTTCTTTTTGGTTTGATACCAATTCCTCTTCTGAAAAATCATTAATTTGGCATCACCTTGGGTATGAAAGTTTTTAATTCCTTTCTTACTTGCAAATTCCATTTTTAACAACAATGCTTCATACTCTACTTTGTCATTATTGTTGTCAAACTACAGCTTGAAAGAAAAAGGGAAGATTTTTCCTTCAGGAGGTATGAGAAAAATTCCCACTCCTGATCTAATGGAAGAACAACTACCATCAAATTCAATATTCCAATCATTGTTTGGATCCATTAAATTGATAGCTTCAAAGTCTGTGGCTTCTTTATTCAAAGAATATTCTCCATTTGAAGAAGACTTTTTGTCTGAAGATAATTCCTTATCTAGAATAGATGTTGTATTTGAAGAAGACAAGCCATCAATTTCTTGTTCCTTGCTTGCATCTCTATCTAAAGACTCAGATATTTCTTCAATTTGAAAATAATAAGAGCTCATTCTAGGAGACTCAAAGAGAATTGAATTAGGTCTAGATTAAGGGTTTTGTCATAATGTTGGGAAATAAGGTCATGTTAGGCCATATTATAAAAAATTTGTGGTCATTTGAGTCAATATGGGGGTTATTAGGTAGATATTGTTATTTGCAAAAAGTTGCCAATTTGGAAATATTGCAAATTGTGGTCATTTCAAAAAGTGAAAAATTATAATTGTTTTGAATTCCAATAGTCAGTTGGAAGGTAGAAGGGTAGTTGGTTGGTTGGTAAGTTAGTTTGGGATTGAATTTTTATAAATATGCAAGATACATCGTTGTGAGTTGTTGTTGAAGAGTTTGGAGAAGGATTTTAATAGAATATTTTAGTTTTATTACAATTTTATGTGTTTTTCATCATAACTAGCCTGTGTATGGTTTTGTACAGGTGGTTGTGCATTTGTAATGTATGTGAATTAAGAGATAGGTGTTAGCATCACTTAAAAGTTTATTTGAGATTTTTATATTGAGTTTCAAGCTTGTGGTGGTCTGATTTCTTCGAGCGGATCAGTAAAACAGGGGTTAAGGGCTTTGACTATAAAAATGGAGTGAAAGGCCATTCCACCTTTTTGTGCCGACTATTTCTTGGTGGAATGGGCTTGGTAAATTAGTGGTAGGTGTAGGAATAGATAATTTGGTCAGGGAAGAGATGTTTGGATGAAGAACTCCACGTTGCCTTATGGAAACTTCAGAAATTAAGCCATTAGAGCAAGGCTAGAGATGGTGATTTGAAGTAAAGGGTTGAGAAATTGATAGGATTTGTTGAAAAATGTATGAGAAAATGTAATTTTTCATGTTTTGAAGGTCTGTGTGGTTGGAAGAGACCAAATGTGTGAAAGAATAAGAAACCCTAGTTGATTTAGGGTGAAAACTAGTGAAAAAGAGAGGTTTTATGAAGGATGTGTGTAGGGATCTTTGGGTCAGCACCTTTTGAAGATGGAATGAGTTTTTACAGGCATAAATAAGCCTAATTGAGGGTTGGTTCAGTGAAAAAGGTCAGATTTGAGATAGTTGTTCCAAAAGAGTTGGAGGTGAGTTTTAGGTATGTGAAAATAGGCCTTAATGGGTGCCTAGATTGGTGTTTTGTTGTAGAGGTTGTTTGGAAAAATTGAAAGTCAAGAAAAGATGGTTGGTTGACCTAGTAGGAAGACTAGGTAGAAAGTTGAAATAAGTAAAGAATTGAGTTTTGAATTGAAAAGTGGAATTGAATATTTTTTAATGGTGAAGATAAGTTGTTTGACTGCCCTGCATTGCATCACTTGGTATCAGAGCATAACTTGAAGATTCCTGAAGGTGATTGGTTGAAGGTTGTAGTTGGAAGTTGAAAAGTCAAGACAACATGGTGATGGAGATCAATGAATCAACACAAAGGAATGCAATTTTCAAGACCGCCTGCAAGTGTTAAGGTAAGGTATGTACTGTGATGGTTGATTCGGGTAGTTTAGACAATTTGGTATCTCAAGAAATGGTAGACAAGTTGCAATTAGAGAAGATAACTCATGAGTCACCTTATTTTGTTTCTTGGGTGAATGGTGAGCATGCTTTGTTGGTCAAGGAACAAACTTGGGTTGAGTTTCATATAGGTGCATATAGAGATAAAATTTTGTGTGATATTGTGCCTATGAGTGTCTGCCATCTATTTTTTGGAATGCCATGGATAAATGAAAGGTTTGCTCTGTATGATGGAAGGGAAAATAGTTACAAGATCATGAAAGATAAGAGTTTCATTTGATTTGATTCCATTATTAGCGAAGAATCAGGGATAAGGTAAGAAGGAAAGAATACTAATGCAAGGTCGAAGAGAGCCTATAAGGCATGAGAAAGGTGATTATAGTGAAAGTGTAGTCAATACAAAGAAGAAGGGTGTTGAGGTAGTCAATATTGACAGAGGAGCAATGTTAAAAAGTAAAGGAAAAGATGAGTTAATGAAAGAGACTGAGTTAGTGAAAGTCAAAGATGAAATGACCTTAAATATTCAAGAAAATAAGGGAAAGTGTGATGAAGACAAGAGAAGATTTCAATCTCTGCAATTGGTATCAAAAGAAGTGTTAGGATAGTCAAGCACGGTTAGGATAGGGATGTGCAGATCTGACATGACAAAGTCAGACACAAGGAATTGTGTGATGAAGAATCTTGGGGTAGAGACCCTAAAAAATGATAGTGAAGAGAAGTATACAAGAGAATGGCATAGAGATAGGCAAGAAGAGTTTGATAAGGACACCATAAAGAAGGAAAGTTGTCCACTGATTGGACAAGGGTACAAGATGTAGCAGATGTTTGATAACAGAGAGGCTGATGACAAAGAAGATGGAAAGCAACATGGGTTTGACAGTAAGAATGTTGGAAGACCTAAATGAAAAGAGGTCTAGAATGTAAAAAGATTGAAGGTTGAAGATAAGGCGAGTGAACGTATAGAGGAAAGCCATGAAGGGTTTGTAAATAATGAAGAAATTATGATAGGGGCAGTGTTGTGTCCCTTGTAGGTAAAGAAAGATAAGGAGCAACCAAGTACTGGTAGGATAGAGGTATTTCAGTTAGAAAATACAGAGATTATAAAGGTAGAAATTCAGAGAATGAAAGATGGAGAAATCTAGAAGAAAATGCAAGTGAAAGAGATTGAAGAGAAGTAGTGTGAGAATGTGATGCTTAGAGTAGATGATGGATAGTTAGAGAAATTTTCTAAACTTGATGGGACAAAGTCCCTTGTTAAAGAATGTTAGGTGCAAGATCAAACAAGAGAGATGATAGTGTGCCAAGAGGAATGGCAAAAAATAGTGTGAGAAAGAGTTTGTAGAGGATGAGGAATTTATAGTCACCATGAAAGGTGAAGAAGAGGAAGTAAAGAGTTTGCAAAATGTATCCATGATGAAAGGGACTGATGATGATGTGTAGGTAGAGTTTGGCCAAGTGAAGGCTAGAGAGGAAAAATTGGTAAAGTTTCCAAATGAGATGGAGAAGAGAACAAAATATATGGTTAGGAAAATGGATTGTCCTAGGTTGGAAAAATTAATGATGTGGCAGTTGTATGCTATTGTGACAGGGGTTTTAAGTGTAGAGAACCTGAGAAATATTGTGAAAAGAAGAGTTAAGAGATAGAGAGTGAAGGTAGTCTATTGTTACTTCTTTGTTTTGATGATCTTGATTATGGGAGTTAAGCCAGGAGTTAAGATGAAAGGTGAAGGTCAGAATGTAGATTATTTTGCAGAGAATAAAGAGGAAGGACATAGTAAGAGTAGATGGATGGAGTTGATGAAAAAAAATCAGAGCATAGTGGTGCAGTTTCAAGAAGACAAAGCAAGAAGAGAAGAGTTGATAAGTAGAGACAAATCTGTTGAAAATTGAGGTGTTTATGTAGCTTAATACTTTGTAAAAATATTATACTTGTTGATATAAATATGTATTCTTTGTTACAAATTATTTGTGGGTGATTATTTGATTAATTCATTTTACCATTTGTAGAATGAAGATAGAAGGTTGTAGAAGAATTAGACAGAATATTAGAAGAAACACAACATATACTGTGGAGAAACCGTTTTGGGAAAAAATCCACCAAGAATCAATGTATTATTTAATCTCAAAATAAGATTACAATAATTCCAATCCTTCCTTGAGATGATTCTTCTACCTTCAACAAATCTTCTTCACAACCTACAATAAAATTGATACAAACTCTCTTCAACTTGCTTGAGATATATAGGAAATAGAAAACTTTGTAAACTCCAAAAGAGTTATAGTTACAAAGCTCAATCCCTATCTCCTAAAAAGTATGCCTATCTCTTCCAAGTAGAGTTTAACTGTAAAGAACAATTCCAAACCATCATCTTCATCCATTTGGGCGTCCCAAATTGAAGTAGTAACTCAACCTTTATTCCATAAATATCTTCAAGGTTTTATCCTCAAAGTAGGTGCCCAATAGTGGGCCCACTTAACTCAGACTTCTGAAATATCTTAATAGGCAAGGGAGTTAATTCCATGAATCCAACTTGGGAGCCCAAAGTGGTCCAAGTCATTTTCTGTTAAGTAAAACATCTCTCTCCACCATTCATGCAAGAATGGTCATCCCCTATTAACTGAAGAAAGTCACCTGTTATTTTTCATGCAACTCAACTAATTAGTCATGCATTCCAAGTTAACTGAAGTCAACTAGCATTCAACTAAAACTAACTGAAGATAACTAAACCATAACTGAACTGAACTGAACTGAATTGAATTGAACTGAACTAAATTGAATTGAACTAAACTAAATTGATTCTAAACTAAACTAAACTAAACTAAACTGAAATGATCTGATCTAATCTGAATTGAACTAAACTAAACTTCATGCATGCAAACATCAAACCCTAACTCCTAGGATCTTTACATGCATTCATAAGTGTTATCTTTTACTCTAAATAGTTAACTTAACTCAAGGTGAGTTCCACCTTCCATGTGGGTGCCCCATGTGCTCCTATTAGTTATGAACTCATCTTGGATTCCCTCACATGCTCCTATTATTTAGAATTAATTACAAATGTCAATTAACATGATTATTTCATCCAAAATTAATCTCTCTCTAATCCTAGTGTTTGAGAACACTTTCCAAGGACGTAGGAGACACATGAAATAAATAATGTTTAGGATTGCAATTAAATGGAATCCTATTTCCAACATTCTCCCACTTGACATTATACATTACAATTATTCTAAACAAGGAATAATTATAAATCAAGTAAAAAACTTAAGGCTAATGGCCTTCCTGCACCAACTAATCAATCCATGCTAGCTTCAAATGCAACCTGCATAATCATGAAGGTCCAAGCAAATGATTAAAACCAAGAGAATTTATCTGAAGGAATTGGTTTCATAAGATAATCTATAACATTAATTAAAGTGTCAACTTTCTCAATTAATATCTTCCCACTCTCAACCATTTCTTGCACAAAGTGATACTTAACATCAACATGATTAGTACGAGCATGGTACATAGGATTTTTGGCCAAACACATAGCACTCTGACTATCAAATTCAATTTTAACTTACTTGCAATTAAAACCAATACCTTTCCCAAGTCTTTGTATCCAAACTGCTTCTTTGGAGGCATGTTAAACTACTAAGTGTGTTGAATTCACGTTCAACCAAGGTGTAGGCTCCTCAATCTTTTCTATTGAAAATAACTTTTCTTACTAGTAACTATTCCAACATTTATATCTTACCATAAGAGAACTAAAGCCTCACCTATTTCTCCAAGTATCCATGAGGACCTGTAAACAACCAATCCATGCCAAACTCCAAATGCAACATAGCACTATCATGAAGTAATCAAGAAAATGATTAATGTGCCCAATAATTAAGAGAAATACACAAGATCAATGTCAAAGCTCCAATCTTGAACATAAACATGACATCCATGATCTAACCATCTCCTTAGGTAGGAGATCACATGCACCATAACAAACTTAAACATCCTAGTCTTAAGAGAACCATGCCAAACTCTAAATGCAACAATTGTAAACCATGACATAATAGCAACCACTCTAAACCAAGAAAAAACCATATCCCCAATCACATGAGGATAACCTTACCAATGATGCATCCACATCACCGCCAACAACTCCCACTGAATTGTTGTACCGAGTCACTCATGGCATCGTGACTACCATCCTCTCTATGAAGATCACTATATCCTACCAAAGCTCCCACTAAACTGTGATATCGAGCTATACATGGCAACAAGATAAACATCAAACCATCACTTTCAAAAGCATATGGAATTTTAGACATTTCCTCATGATCAAAATTATCATAACATGTACCATGCCACAACTCTAAACCGCTAATCAAGAGTATACCATGACCTAATAACAAAACCATCCTACAACCAAGAATCCACTTCATTTCCAAATGCTCCCACTGAACCCTTATACTAAGCAATCCCATGGCATCATGATGCACATAATCAAAACCACATTTCTATCATAAGCTCACACCAAACCTGTGAATCCAAGCTTTCAATGACATGTGATAAACATCCTCTAAAGCAAGAATATATACCTCTTGTAACAAACTTATTTTCCAAAATAAGCAATAACAAAAAATAGTAAAAGCTCCCACTATAGCCAATAAACCTCCAATATTTTAAGAGAAAGGTGTCCCAATACTCTACCCAACCTCAGCTCTAATACCAAATGTTGAAAATTGAGGTGTTTATGTAGCTTAATACTTTGTAAAACTATTATACTTGTTGATCTAAATATGTATTCTTTGTTATAGATTCTTTGTGGGTGATTATCTGATTAATTCATTTTACCATTTGTAGAATGAAGATAGAAGGTTGTAGAAGAATTAGACAGAATATTAGAAGATACACATCATATACTGTGGAGAAACCCTTTCGGGAAAAACTCCACTAAGAATCAATGTATTATTTAATCTCAAAATAAGATTACAATAATTCCAATCCTTCCTTGAGATGCTTCTTCTGCCTTCAACAAATCTTCTTCACAACCTAAAATAAAACTAATACAAACTCTCTTCAAATTTCTTGAGATATATAGGAAATAAACAACTTTGTAAACTCCAAAAGAGTTATAGTTACAAATCTCAATGCCTATCTCCTAAAAAGTATGCCTACCTCTTCCAAGTAGAGTTTAACCATGAAGAACAATTCCAAATCATCATCTTCATAAACTTGGGTATCCCAAACTGAAGTAGTAACTCAACCTTTATTCTGTAAATATCTTCAAGGTTTTATCCTCAAAGTAGGTTCCCAAGAGTGGGACCACTTAACTCAGACTTCTGAAATATCTTAACATGCAAAGGAGTTAATTCCAAGAATCCAACTTGGGTGCCCAAAGTGGTCCAAGTCAGTTTTTGTTAACTAAAACATCTCTCTCCACTATTCATGCAAGAATGGTTATCCCTTGTTAACTAAATGAAGTTACCTATTATCTATCATGCAACTCAAGTCATTTTTCATGCATTCCAAGTTAACTAAAGTCAACTAGCATTCAACTAAAACTAACTGAAGATAACTAAACCATGATTGAATTGAATTGAATTGAATTGAACTAAACTAAATTGCTTCTGAACTGAACTAAACTGAACTAAACTGATCTGAACTGAGCTAAACTTCATGCATGTAAACATCAAACCCTAACTCCTAGGATCTTTACATGCATTTAGAAGTGTTATATTTTACTCCAAATAGTTAACTTAACTCAAGGTGAGTTCCACCTTCCATGTGGGTGCCCCATGTGCTCCTATTATTTAGGAACTCATCTTGGATGCCCTCACATGCTCCTATTATTTAGAATTAATTACAAATGTCAATTAACATGATTATTTCATCCAAAATTAATCTCACTAATCCTAGTGTTTGAGAACACTTTCTAAGGACTTAGGAGACACATGCAATAAATAATGTTTAGGATTGCAATTAAATGGCATCATATTTCCAATAAAATCTAAACCAAAGGTCAAGATGAAGAAGTTGCAAGGACAAGAAGGAACATCAGAGGTTGATGATTCAAGAGTTTTTGCAAGTTCAAAACATGAAGGCTTGCAAGGGACTTGGAAGGAAACTTATGGCCAGGTGAATGGTGCAGGGGCACCTTGTTGCTCCATATTAGTGAATTAGGTCTAGATTGAGGGTTTTGTCATAATGTTAGGAAATAAGGCCATGCCATGCCATATTGTAATAAATTTGTGGTCATTTGAGTCAATATGGGGGTTATTGGGTAGATATTGTTATTTGCAAAAAGTTACCAATTTGGAAATATTGCAAATTGTGGTCATTTCAAAAAGTGTAAAATTGTAATTTTTTTGAATTCCAATGGTTAGTTGGAAGGTAGAAGGGTATTTGGTCAGTTGGTAAGTTATTTTAGGAGGGAAAATGTTTAAATATGCAAGATACATTGTTGTAAGTTGTTGTTGAAGAGTTTGGAGAAGGATTTTAATAGAATATCTCTGTTTTATTCAATTTTTGTGTTTTTCTTCATAACCAACCTATGTATGGTTTCGTATAGTTGGTTGTGCATGTAATGCCCCATCTTGTAACCTAAAGAATGTTGCATTGATAACAAAAGTGTAATAATTTTTATTTATAAAAGTGTAAACATTAACTTAACTAACACAAACATTCCCTAAGAAACGCGACGACACACTACTTGAAAATCCCATAGATGACAATAGTATTTAACATGACATGTATTTAATTTTCATAAAATTTAAAGCATACATTGAATAAAATTTAAATTACATCATTGAAGATATATAGTACAAATAAGATTCTTTCTTACATTTCATTTGAAATAACATTTACAATACTCATTTTCCAAATGAGGTAGGTCAAATAAAAGTATACAATTACATATTACAAATGTTCACTTCGTTAACAATTGAGGAGTGATACATATATAAAGTTTCCATTGATACAAATGAGAAGGCATATATCCACATACGAGCTCTCCATCCAAGAAGTACTCGTTGCCACGAACATGAACTAGGGTCCCAACAAAGTAAGGTGCACGTTCCACCCAACCATGTGGTACCCGTAGGTCCACCCCCCATGCTAGGAGATAGTAAAAATGTTCCCTAGACATAACCTACAAACCCTAGACACAAGTAAAACATAGACAAAACTATACAAGTACAAGCTTAACTTATTGGTTACATTGCTTCAAGAACTGAAAGATCAAAAACACTAAGTTCACAAGAATACTATTATTATATGTGGAGTGTCATCACAATGTTGCATAGGTTACCTAGGTGTTTCTTCCTAGGTTCCGGCCCCCAACTTGGGTTACCCTGGTAACCTCTTACGAAACCCGACCCCTCATGCAACTATTGCAGAATCGAATATCTTTCATAGTGACTAGATATCGATTTTTCCATTCCAGACCTTCTTGACTCATTTCCAAGACTAAACTAGCTCTTGAGTCCATGAGTGAGGCTTATTAATCTAGTTAAAGGTTTTAGACTACCTAATGTGTTGTTTAGTTTTCACTAATTAATTAACTCTACATGAGTTACCCTGGCACCACTTTGTGTGTTGATCCTCATTAAGAGCCACTCCCCTAATAATAACCTGAGGAATCTAAGTCCACGAACTAAGGTAGACAAAGTGCACAAAAACTAACATCTAAAACCAATCATATAACAATAGACATTACAACCTGTTCATAGAACCAGGTATCTAAAAATTGAATAAAACCATGTGCACTACCCTAGTTAACTCAAATGATTGTATTTAAACAAATAACAACTCCCACATTAAACAAAATTATCTGGAAGACTTGTAATCTAATATAATCCCAATTTGCCCAATAAAAGAGAAAACCATTTAAAGCAAATCAGACATAATGAGAATCTAATGTTAGGATTTACTAAATCCAATCAAGTCAATTAGAAATAGCATGAAAATAAAACAACTTGGTTATAGTTCTTTTCTCAAACAATAAAAGAAATTGTAACAATTAATCTAATTTTGACTTTCTCAATTTCTCATAAAAATAAATACCAAATTTTCTCTTTCAATCTTACTATTTTAAAAATAGTTGATCTCATGCTTTACATGCATTTTAATTAAAAGAAAATATTATTTTAATACTAAAATTATTTTCCTAATTCTATATAAATACACACACATGTACACACACACATATATATATAAATTAATATATATATATATATATATATATATATATATATATTTACACATATACATATATATATATATATATTTATATATTTACACATATACATATATATATATATATATATTTTACACACATATATATACATATATATATATATATTTACACACACATATATATACACATATATATATATATATATATATATATATATATATATATATATATATATATATATATATATATATATATATATATATATTTACACACACACACACACATATATATATATATATATATATATATATATATATATATATACATAAATATGTATTTATATATATATAAATATATAATGTGTTTAACTCAAAATTAAATATTTTAAAATCCGAATTTTATAAGGCGAATCATAACAAAATATCGCAAGGCGAATATGTATTAGGGCAGACTGTGATTAATACGTAGATGACCCTTAATGGCCACGGTTGTTCACACAGTCGGCCCATAGGGGTTGCGGCTATGTTGGCAGCCTAAGCGTTGCCTGAGTGGGCAGCGTTGACTGCCTCCACAGTCGTTGCCCTTCATGGGTGGCTATGGGGGTAGCCCCTGCGGCCCAACATAAATATATATTTTTTAAAAAACAAAATTTCCTGTTAACTTCCCGCCCATACGACAATTCTAAAATAATCATTTATTTCATAAAATTTCCACATCTAAAATTCATGCGATTTTCATAAATTTGCCTAAATATTTTTACAATATAATATATATATATATATATATATATATATTTGTATATGTATATGTATATATATAATTTATATACATACATATATATATATAATATTTATATACATACATATATATAATATTTATATACATACATATATATATATATATATATATATATACACAATTTAAACGATAAATAATATATTGGAAACAGGAGATTATTTTCAACAAGGTTTTCTACAGGAAATTGAGAGAAATCTAACAATTTAACACAAATTTTATCAAAGATCTTCAATTACAGCAATAGAGGATTTTTAATTCAAATAGACAAAATCTTTCCTATAGGAAATGTTTAGAAAAGTTCCTCAGAGAGGTTTCCATTTCCTCAAATTATCCCGTAAGTTTCACTTACAATTCTATAGAGGTTTCTTCAATTTTCTTTTGAAACTATTCAATTGTTTAACATAAATCTTCTGGGTTACTCTCTAATTTCACTATAAAATCTTGTTTCATAAAATGCATAGAGAGGTAACAAATTTTCTATAGAATATTATCAACAAAATCTACCGAGAAGAACAGAAGCTTCAAACACAATAATTTCCTCAGGCAATCTTTTAATTTCACAAATTTTAACAAAACTTCTACAAAATTAATTCTTTATACAACAATCTTTTCAAAAGAAAATATACTAAATAAATAGGAAGGAACCTGTATTCCTGTAGCTTGAAGAATTTGACTATTGAAGAGAAGCTTTTCCTGCTGCATGCAACTTCAAAAGCTCTTTCAAATCTCCTCTTTCCAGAAGAATGCAAATTACTAACAAATAACAACCCGAGAACTTCTAGAAATTTTAAATCAAAACCCAAAAGAAATCACAAAATTTTCCAATTTCTTCAGCAGAACTGTTTTTCTTTCTTTTCCCGTGAAGTGTTTTCTTGTTTTTCCCAGATCAAGCAATATTCTTTCTGAGAATAATCCCAACAAGAAATTTTTCATTAAATTTAACTAACACACATGGCAATTCAAGAAAATATCTACTAACCACTCACAGATATTTTCTTCCCACAATTATCAAGAAATTATTTTATTTTAAAGAATTAAAGAATTCAAAAATCAAATTTCTTTTCTTTATTTTAATACATATTTAAAATTTCATTTCTCACAAAGCATTTAATATATATTTAATATATTATCTCAATAAAAGTAACTTTAATTAATTAATTAATTAATTTAATAAAATAATTTTAATCTCAATGACTAAATTATTTTACCAATAAACTAATTTAATTAATTAAATAAAATATGAAGCTTTTATCTACAATATTTAAAATTAATTTAATTAATTAAATAGAATATGAAGCTTTTATCTACAATATTTAAAATTAATTTAAATAAACATTAAATTACGAGGAACATTAATCTAACGTTAAATTCACAAAATAAACCTTTCATAACAAATAACAAGAAAAACTTAGACGTGACAACCAAACACACCAGACCTAAATTGACGACATACTGTGACTGGGTTTGAGACTAGACTAGGAAAAACCTCGTTACTACCTCCCAATCAACATTACTGTTGAGTCTGGACACGCTCAGACCTGTGAAACCAGGTGGAGTCAGTGTCATGTACTTGTAATCCTACAATCAAATAATAACATACATATACATATACATACATACATACATATATATATTCCATTATTCAAACACACCGTGAGGAGAAAAGTCACGAAAATCACAAGGCACTCGCAAGCGAGTGATGCAACTCCATTCTCCTCACCAATACAATATCACATCAAACCGACAAAATAATTAACAATTAATTCTACCATAAGCATATATATAGCAGTAACATTAGAAGTAAAATTTATGCTAACATAAAGCATGTAAAAAATAATTACCACCATACAATGTATCATCACATCACAAAATAAATCCACCATCGCTCTCATGTCAGTGATCAATACATAAAAAATAAGTACCAGGGTCTATCAAAGCGAAAACATGCTAACAAAAAACATAAGCAAAATGGAGGGTTACTACAGTGCATCTATAATGTATGTGAATTGAGAGACATAGGTGTTAGCATCACCTAAAAGTTTATTTGATAGTTTTATATTGAGTTTCAAGCTTGTGGTGGGCTTTGACTGTAAAAATGGAGTGAAAGGCCATCCCACCTTTTTGTGCCAATTGTTTCTTGGTGGAATGGGCTTGGTAAATTAGTGGTAGATGTAGGAATAGAGAATTTTTTTAGGGAAGAGATATTTGGATGAATAAATTCACACTGCCTTGTGGAAAATTCAGAAATTAAGCCATTGGAGCAAGGCTAGAGATGGTGATTTGAAGTAAAGGGTTAAAAAATTGATAGGATTTGTTAAAAATTATATGAGAAGATGTAATTTTTCATGTTTTGAAGGTCTGAGAGGTTGGAGGAGACCAAATTTGTGAAAGAATAAGAAACCCTAGTTGATTTAGGGTGAAAACTAGTGAAAAAGAGAGGTTTTATGAAGGAAGTGTGTAGGGATCTTTGGGGCAGCACCTTTTGAGGATGGAATGAGTTTTTAAATGCATAAATAAGCCTATTGGAAGTGGTTTTGTGTTTGTGTGAGGTCAGGGTATAGTATTTTCAATAAGCTCTAGCAATTTGTGAGGAAAAGGAGGGTTTTGTGAACAAGGGTCTAAATGAGCAAGTGGAGACCTAGAAGTTGGAAAATCTAAGGTTTTGAAGGTTTTTTGTGACTGTCAAGAGGTTTCAAGGATTGGATGTGTGATTTGAGAGGAGTCTCTTTGAAAAAGAGGCCTAATTGAGGGCTGGTTCAGTGAAAAAGGATAGATTTGAGATAGTTGTTCCAAAAGAGTTGGAGGTGAGTTTTAGGTATGTGAAAATAGGCCTTAATGGGTGCCTATATTGGTGTCTTTTTGTAGAGCCTGTTTGGAAAAAATGAAAGTTGTGTCAAGAAAAGATGGTTGGCTGACCTAGTAGGAAGAATAGGTAGAAAGTTGAAACAAGTAAAGAATTGAGTTTTGAGTTGAAAAGTGGAATTGAATCCTTTTTAATGGTGAAGATAAGTTATTTGAATTCCCTACATTGCATCAATGTATTATAAGATGTTTGGTTTGGTTTCGATGATGCAACACTTTGTATAAGACTGTTTGATAGGATAGGATTGTTTGTGTTTGATTGTTTGATGTTTGATTGGTACCTATGTTTAGGCAATTGATCTATTTGGTTTGAAGGCTAGGTTAATGGTTTGATCTGTTATTTTGTGATTTGAATAATGTAATGCCCCACCATGCAAACCCCAAAGGACAACTAAAACTAACAAATTACCACACAATTTTTTATTTTTTTGAAAAAAGTAGAACATTACATAAGATGAACATGAATATACACTACATGTAAAGCAATTATGCAATTATACAATTACAATATCAACTACATCCTCTAGGGTACACATGATGGCATTATGAAATCTAAACTCATACCATAATGATAACGAATGAATTCCAAGATTACATTATAAACCGAGATAGAGCATACATTTACAATGATCACATAACCATTATACTCCATCAATAAGCGACATCCACATATGAAAACTCAACATAAACAAGATTATCTTAATCCTAATAACCCTAAACGTATTATCATCATAAGAATTCTATGGAGCCTATTTCCACATATACAACACATCAGATAACGGCTACCACAAATCACTAACCACATAAAGATTATAAGGGAAAAATATTTCATTACATCCACTTCAAGAGTACATTACATCACTTTAGGAGTACATTACATTATTTTAGGAGTACATTACACCACTTTAGAAGTACATTACATAAGTGCATCCGATCACAAAGAGGAGATGATACATCGAATACAAGAATTTTACATAATTGAACATGGTACAACTGAACTAAGGTGAAGTTCTAGATCAACTGCATCAACACGAACACCGAAAAGGGACCCAATGGGGTGCATAACATGTTCCACCTGACCACGTGAAGGCCCACCCCCATGCTAGGGGATGAAAAGAAAGGCCCATGACCAAGAACAGTCAAGTGGAAGGCAATGAGACTCAACAACACAAAAGTAGCAAGAACCATGATTAACAAGAATATCAAAAGGGTACTCGCAAGATGAAAAAAGAACAGTCAAGCGGAAGAGCAACATGACTCAATAAACAAGAATAACAATAAACATAAATACCAACAACATCAAAACGACTACTTGGAAGATGACAACTACTAGAGATACACAAAGGCAATACAAGGGATATTATAGGAAGAGTGTTATCGTATGGCCCTAGCATGGGTTATCCTAACTGCCTCTCACTAGGTGTTGACCCCCATCTATGGTTATCCTGACTACCCCTCACTAGGCGTTGAACCATAGGGTGACACATGTGGGACCACTAACCTTCATGAGGACAAGGCAATGATCTTTCCGACCATGGCCTTCTCAGCCCATCCTTAGTCTGCGAAAGCACTAATGACATGGGCGAAGCATCTTACTTATCTTACTAATGCAAACCTTCTTAATTTTATTAGGTTATCACTTATTAAACAACTCTTCCATGGGTTATCTAGGCTACCCCTTCGTGGGTCGACCCCCATGAAGAGCCGCTCTCCCTAGTAGCATCAAAATAGTCCAAAACAACAAGGGTGTACCCAAAATGCACAATGCACCAAAATCACGAAAATCAAATACAAATGCGAGGCATGAACCTTCTCGCCCAAAAACCACATCAAAAAGGAAAACCATGGTGCAAGGTAACACCCACAAGAGCTCAAATTTAAAATAAGATCAATGAATCACAAAGGTCCAACCATGGAAAATCAATATAAATCAAGTTTCTCCATTTCCTCTGGAAGCCTAAAAACACCGACTATCCACAAACTCCCACTTAGGGTAACTCAAACACATTAGTTTTCCAACCATCTCAAAATATGACTACAAGAAAGTCATTGCATAAAAATCTCCTCAACTAGAATTAACACAAGAGGAAGACACACATTACAGACCACAAAATGACTATATAACATCCATAATCACAAAATGACAAGTGTAGAGTAAAGGAGGCAATATCATAACGAGATCCTCAAACTTAGTCAAAGCTAACAAAATCAACTACAATTACCAACAGTAAATTTAGGCCAATAGGGCATCCAAGGGAGACCTCAATTTTCTCCACACACGATACCCTAACAACTAACAATTTGGTTCAACCCACTTTAACCCAATTCAACAACACAACAAAAATAACCAACACTTTTAAAAGATTATCATCTTCATACAAAATCAAACACAATAACCAATAGCAAAGTCAATCGATAGTACATCCAAGAGAGACATGACGAGAAATCAAACAAGCAATAGCATTTCATCTATGATCTCAAGGTAAAGGTTGCAAAATGAGTTCGACATTAAAATAAGCTATTTACTTTCAATCAAAATTAAAAGATTATAAATTGATATTTCAGGAAAACCCTGTCATCTATGAAGCAATTATCCCAAACCCTAATATTAAAGTTTCACTATACAATGATGTTTTAAGGGTTATACGAACATAAACATTACAAAGATAATTTATGGTGTACCCTACTACTACATTTAGTAATACTTCCAACTACTTTTCAATGATCACTAAATCAACTAACTATTAAGAGTTATACAAACCAATAGATAAATATCCAATTATTAAAGGCAACGATATTACTATCACAACTCTATCTTAAATGCTAATACAATTAGAAAATTGAATTATTTGATTAACATAATTTCAATTTCAACTATTCCATAGAATTACTATTCTAATTAATAATATTATCACTATTTATTATTATTATTTTTAAATCTAATTCTTACATATTTATATATATTTAATTGTTCATCTTTACTCTATATAAAAATATTTATATAAATAAATACATTTATTTATATATACATTACATTTATTTTCTTTTAAGAAAAAGATAAAGATCCCATGTAAAATATCAAAAGATGCCTTCCCTTTCTAAAAGCAATGTTACTAAATGTCTAATTTATTTTATCTTTATTTAAATTGGTACTTTTTCCCACACCAAGGAAAAAATAGATTCTTTATTATGATAACATTAAGGAAACTATATTATTTTATTTATTTATTTATAAAAAAAAGACTTCATACAGGAACAAAGTGGAGCCTCTTATTCACTCCATTAAAGTGATTTCCATGATAGTTATGGATACTAACAAAAATGTCAGTGCTAATAAAGCACAATAAGTTTAGGCTAAAAAACAAATTCATATAAGAAGTTTAAGCAATAAAAGAAGTGTGGGAGATGTGTTTTTCTAAAAATTCCATAAATATGCAATCCCCCCTCTTTCCATATGCGTAAAAAGCATGGATTAAATGTAAAAAGCATGGATTAAATGAAAAGACTCTAGAAAAATTTCAAGCATCTAACAGGTGTAAAATCAATTTCCATGTTAGAAGACAAGTGTATAGATTGGAGAAGCATATGCCAGAAACGTCAAGCATTAAAAATTCTTTTCAATTATTTAAAATCACATTATTCCTTCATCTTTTTTTCTTGCTTTTACACTTTAGTTGGAAACTCTTATCCTATTTATTTTAATTTAAAAATACATTTCTTTTCAATATTATTTTATTTATTCCCACTTAATATTTCCAAATTTACCATCTAGTATAATCATTTTCTTAGACAAATTTAATCTTTCATTATACTATCATAGCTACATATGTATTCATAAAATATTTACTTTTCCCACCTATTAAACTCCATGTCATAATTCAGTTATGTGTATGTATAAAAATAAAAATAAAAATATATATTATAAAACTCCTTGCATTATTAACCATATAAATGTCTATTTCAAATTAGATTAATTAAAGAATACTATTCTTCACAATTCAACACTATGTATATATATATTAACAAGAACAATCAAATAAAAAGTTATATTTATATATACATATATATTTATTTACTATATACTATATATATATATATATATATATATATATATATATATATATATATATATATATATATATATATATATATATATACATATATATATATATACATATATATATATCGTATATATATATATATAATCAAATGCACTTCACAGAAGTATGTCAAGTACATTAAAGAATACGAAAGAGGGCGAAATAAGAAATAACCATAATGTAAATATATTGATATATATTTATATCCCTCTATCGTTATATGTAAATGTATATTAAATCTCAATGCCAGATTATATAAAGAAACAACATTAATTGACAAAAACAACATGACCTCACAAGTCACAAATAAACCACTTACTCACATATCGCGAAGGACCAAAAGCGAAGGGGTACTATAAATAAGCTTAGTTCTCTTGTTCGATAACCTATTTGTTTCTACTCAAAATGTCAACCTTAGCAAGGGACAATTTATTGTGATATGGATGATAATGATGGATGAATATCTTGTTATGAAAAAACCTAAGGGACTGACCTAATGCCTCGGGAGCTCATTGGTAATGGCCTTTCCTACGTAAAGCATAGAGACAACATAGTTTGACTGAATGTAACCATGGATAGTTTATTATGAACAAATGGATAGTGATAGACTGACTATTTGTTATGAAAAAACCTAAAGGACTAACCTAAGCCTTGGGGGCTGATCGATGATGGTCTTGCCTACGTGAAGTCGCAGAGGCAACGTAGTTCGACCACTTGGACTAACTAACATTTTTTTTGGATTTTTGACATTTTTTGATTTTTTTGGATTTTTGGAATTTTTTTATTTTTTTGGATTTTCTATTTTTTTTTAATTTTTGAAGGTTTATTTGGATGTTTTCTGATGCTGACTAGTGTCTAGAATCCCTTGTAAGATGTAAGTTCAGGAATTTCCCCCAGTCAGGTATAGGACCAACTTATTATGAATGAAATTGGATGAGAAACATTCACTATGGATGGATATGAAATGTGAAAGACACTAAATATCAATAATTCTCATGGCTTTATTATGGATGAATGATATGTGCAAAGGATGGGTGAAAGTGAAAAACCAGATAGAATGATAGTAGATGATGGAGTGAAGATTAACTACTGGCGACCATGGTACTTATCCAAAGTGCCACCGAAGTGGTTTTCACTATTGGACGGTTACTATTTTTTTCTATTTTTTTTTATTTTTTTTGTATTTTCAATTTTTGATGGGATTCTCTGAAAGCTAGGCATAGTACTTGTGAAGGTGCATGTTGTTGATAGTATCTGGTAATGGTTCACCTTCAGGAGTGGCAAGCTAATAAGCGTCAGATTCATATGTTGTAGTTATGATGTAAGGACCCAACCAATTAGGCTTATATCTAGATGACCATGCTAGATGAAGGAATATGATTTGAACAAAAAGTAAGAATGGTGGATATAGAGCATGATTAATGCATTGAACGAAGGATGCTAGGGTGTTACACCCCATTGTGCTACTACATATTTACTATATACTCGTATATATATATATATAATCAAATGCACTTCACAGAAGTATGTCAAGTACATTAAAGAATACGAAAGAGGGCGAAATAAGAAATAACCATAATGTAAATATATTGATATATATTTATATCCCTCTATCGTTATATGTAAATGTATATTAAATCTCAATGCCAGATTATATAAAGAAACAACATTAATTGACAAAAACAACATGACCTCACAAGTCACAAATAAACCACTTACTCACATATCGCGAAGGACCAAAAGCGAAGGGGTACTATAAATAAGCTTAGTTCTCTTGTTCGATAACCTATTTGTTTCTACTCAAAATGTCAACCTTAGCAAGGGACAATTTATTGTGATATGGATGATAATGATGGATGAATATCTTGTTATGAAAAAACCTAAGGGACTGACCTAATGCCTCGGGAGCTCATTGGTAATGGCCTTTCCTACGTAAAGCATAGAGACAACATAGTTTGACTGAATGTAACCATGGATAGTTTATTATGAACAAATGGATAGTGATAGACTGACTATTTGTTATGAAAAAACCTAAAGGACTAACCTAAGCCTTGGGGGCTGATCGATGATGGTCTTGCCTACGTGAAGTCGCAGAGGCAACGTAGTTCGACCACTTGGACTAACTAACATTTTTTTTGGATTTTTGACATTTTTTGATTTTTTTGGATTTTTGGAATTTTTTTATTTTTTTGAATTTTCTATTTTTTTTTAATTTTTGAAGGTTTATTTGGATGTTTTCTGATGCTGACTAGTGTCTAGAATCCCTTGTAAGATGTAAGTTCAGGAATTTCCCCCAGTCAGGTATAGGACCAACTTATTATGAATGAAATTGGATGAGAAACATTCACTATGGATGGATATGAAATGTGAAAGACACTAAATATCAATAATTCTCATGGCTTTATTATGGATGAATGATATGTGCAAAGGATGGGTGAAAGTGAAAAACCAGATAGAATGATAGTAGATGATGGAGTGAAGATTAACTACTGGCGACCATGGTACTTATCCAAAGTGCCACCGAAGTGGTTTTCACTATTGGACGGTTACTATTTTTTTCTATTTTTTTTGTATTTTCAATTTTTGATGGGATTCTCTGAAAGCTAGGCATAGTACTTGTGAAGGTGCATGTTGTTGATAGTATCTGGTAATGGTTCACCTTCAGGAGTGGCAAGCTAATAAGCGTCAGATTCATATGTTGTAGTTATGATGTAAGGACCCAACCAATTAGGCTTATATCTAGATGACCATGCTAGATGAAGGAATATGATTTGAACAAAAAGTAAGAATGGTGGATATAGAGCATGATTAATGCATTGAACGAAGGATGCTAGGGTGTTACACCCCATTGTGCTACTACATATTTACTTTTACCTAGTTGGGTGAAAATGCTTGAAATAAGTGTATTTATGCTTTATGTGTTCTAGAAATATAGAGAATAAATGTGATTCCATTTGATGTTATGAAATGATTCTCATTACAAAAATATATGATGTAAGTGAATGTAAAGTTTTCAACTATCTATTATTGCAAAGTGTAAATTTGGTTGTAGGAAAAGTATCAAGCCTCTTGACGAGAGGGGAAATATCACTCAAGGAGAAGAACTTGGTCTAGTAACCTTTGTTAAAAGACCTAAATTGAGTTTTCACACACATACTTCTAGTTTGTTCAAAGTCAGGATAATAGTTGGGGAATAGTAAGTTATCTTTAGTCTTGCTTGTGTTCATATTTGTGAATGTTCTTGCTTAAGTGTCTAAGTATTGAGTCTCTTTGTTTTATGTGAGTTCTTCTTTGTGTGATTATATTTGATCAACGAAATATATATGCATAATATGTATATATATGTGTATATGCATGTGTCAATGGAAAACTCATACACATGAGTAAATATGTGCAAGAATACATAGATAGACATATCTACACATGTTCATGCATGGATTACCCATATGCATGGGAATGTCATTTAGACAAAGAGAAATATGCATACATATATATACATACCATGTATATATGTCGATCCTTATGACTATGTATATATGTGCTTAAATATAAGGTGTGATATATATGTATATATAGTATATAAGAATATAATATATATATAAACCTACGAGTATGTATTGACGAAAATGATAAGTCCATACTAGTATGTTAATATATATCCATATATACACACGCTTACATTGATATGTGAATGTAAATTTGATTATTGAATAATGTGTTATATAAACCTATGAATCGAGATATGTATATTTATATATATAAATATATATATATATATATGTATATATATATATATGTATTTATATATAAATATATACATATATACATATAAATGTATATACATATATACATATATTATATATAGTCATTATGTATATTTGATAATGATAACACTAGATTACTTAATCAACGCATAGCATTTTAAGTATAGTGTATGCTCAGTAATGCACACAACAAAGTAACAAAGGGTTTAGCGGTGTGTAAGTAGTGTGTATATATTATTAAGAGTTGCTTTAAATAGTTAAAAGCATTGTAATGTAATATGGAATGCTAAGTATAAGCACTTAACAATCATTGACAAATGATCTAAATGGTTGTTGACTCTGTTGGTCTAGTTTGTCTTATCTTTTATTGATTTATCTTCGGTCATGTTACTATGCATTTCGAGGATGTCCCAAAAAGATTTAGAGGAGCAAAGATGGATCGTGAACTTTTTCTTTTTGATTTTTGGTTGTGATTTATCTTTGCAATATGACTAGGGCAACAACATTCTGTATGTGTGATCGAATTTCCATCTGGCATAGTGAAGATTAAGGGTTTGAAAAAGGGGGAGCACACAAAATGGTCCTATTTTTATCAAAAAATATAACATAGCATTTGTCCCCCCCCCCAAAAAAAAAATGTTAACTTTTTTTTTTAATTTCAAAATTCGCTTTAGTGAGAAATTAGCTAACACCATGTAGTTTATGTCATTTTTTTGGATAATTTTTTAATGAATATATAATTTTTACTAATTTTCAAAGTGGACACATCCTAAAAGGTAGAAATTTGAGCATTCCCCCCCTAATTTTTTGAAAACTAATCAAACATCAACTTTTTTAATACGTGTAGAATGGAGTCTAGTTTCTAAAAATGTAATTTGTTTGAAAATTTGATGAATGTAAAAAACTATACCCAAACTAGCACATGTTGGTTTGTGACAAAAAATAGACACTAACAAAAAAGTTGAAGATGAAAACCTTAAAATAATCAAAGAGTGAATTTTTTTATATAGTTAGATAGGTAAGAGAGAGCTTAGCATCATCATGGTATTTTTATAAATTTATATTGAAACACGTGCAAACTTGATTGAGATCACATTAAAAAATATGTGAAATTTTGTTAGCTTTTCAAAAACATGTCTTTATCATGAACTGGTCACCCAACCTTTGGGTTGGATTCCCAAGGAAAATCCAACTCATAGGGTTGGTTTTTCTTAATGCAAGTCATTTGATGAGTGCCAAATTTAGCACTCACCAAATGTAAATGCATTTTTAGAATGCTAAAGCTAACTTCTATTTCTTTGTCTCTCTCCCCCACTCTTTGATAAATCTTAGAGTTTAGGGTTTATGATTGATGATGGATAGTCGAGTTTTTATCTTTCACTCTCTCTACCTCCTTCCCTCTTAACCAATACTTTCCCTCTTCTCTCTCAACACTCTCTAGTTCTCTCCCACCCTCTCTCAATCTCTACCTTACCTTCCCTCCTTAACCCCATCTCTATCCTTTCCTCCCTACCTTTCTCTTCTTCTTCTTCTTCTTCTTCTCTCTCTCTCTATTATTGTTTCTTACCAATCTCCCTCCATTCTCTCAATCACTCTCTCTCCTTCCCACCCTCTCTCTCTCTCCCCATCTCCAAGTGTCTCCATCCTTTCCTCCTTCCCTATTTACCTCTCTACCTCTCCCTCCTTATCTCATTACCCACCTCTCTAACCCATCTATCTCTCTCTCCTCTTCTCTCTCCCTCCCCTCTCTAGGTCATCACCTCTCTATCTCCTCCTCCCTATGTCTCTCACTCCCTCCATGTGTTAGTCTCCCTCCCTCCTTTCTTACTCCTTTTCTGATACTTCCCTTTCTCTCCCTCTCTTCTCTCTCTCCCCTCTCTATGTCTCTCCCTCTCTCTCTCTTTCTCTCCCTATCTCCATCTCTACCTTTCCTTCCCTCCATACCTCTCTCTTCTTCTTTCTCCCTCTATTATTGTTTCTTTCCCACTCTCTCCATTCTCTTGATCACTACGTTTCCCTCCCACCCTCTCTCTCTCCCCATCTCTAGGTCTCTACCTCCTTCCCTCTTTACCTCTCTACCTCTCCCTCCTTATCTCATTACCCACCTCTCTTACCCCTCTATGTATCTCTTCCCTATCTCTCCCCCTATGTCTCTCACCCTTCTCTCCCAAGGTTGTAGGTCTCTCACCTCTATATTCTCCCTTCTCTAGTTATTTCCCTCCCTCTCCACCTCTCTCCCTCCCTCATTATCCCTCTTTCCCTCTTTGTGAACTTCTCTCTCATTTTCTTCTCTCCCCCTCACCTCTCTACCTCTCCCTCTCTAGGTATCTTAGTCACTCATTTTCCTCTCTATCCCTCAACCATCTCTTTCTCTTCGTTCTTCTCTCCCTCCCTCCCCTCTCTATGTCATCACATCTCTATCCCCTCCTCCCTATGTCTCTCACTCCCTCCATGTGTTATTCTCCGTCCATCCTTTCTTACTCCTTTTCTGATACTTCCCTTTCTCTCCCTCTCTTCTCTCTCTCCCCTCTCGATGTCTCTCCCTCTCTCTCCCCCTATCTCCATCTCTACCTTTCCTTCCCTCCATACCTCTCTCTTCTTCTTTCTCCCTCTATTATTGTTTCTTTCCCATCTCTCTCCATTCTCTTGATCACTACCTTTCCCTCCCACCCTCTCTCTCTCCCCATCTCTAGGTCTCTACCTCCTTCCCTCTTTACCTCTCTACCTCTCCCTCCTTATCTCATTACCCACCTCTCTTACCCCTTTATGTATCTCTCCCCTATGTCTCTCACCCCTCTCTCCCAAGGCTGTAGGTCTCTCACCTCTATATTCTCCCTTCTCTAGTTATTTCCCTCCCTCCCCTCTCTATGTCATCACCTTTCTATCTCTTCCTTCCCTATGTCTCTCACTCCCTCCATCCCTTATTGTTCCTCTATTGATACTTCCCTTTCTCTCTCCCTCTCTTCTCTCTCTCTCCCCCTCTCTAGGTCTCTCCCACTCTCTCTCCTCTCCCTCTCTACCTTGCATTCCCTCCTTACCCAATTTATATCCTTTCCTCCCTACCTCCCTCTTCTTCTCTCTCCCTCTATTATTGTTTCTTTCCCATCTCTCTCCATTCTATCAATCACTACCTCTCCCTCTCACCCTCTTTATCTCCCCACCTTTAGGTCTCTCCCTCCTTCCCTCTTTACCTCTCTACCTCTCCCTCCTTGTCTCATTACCAACCTTTATTCCCTCTCTATCTCTCTTACCCCTATCTCCCCTATGTCTCTCACCCCTCTCTCCCTAGGCTATAGGTCACTCACCTCTATATATCTTAGGGATTTCTAGTTATTTCCCTCCCTCTCCACCTCTCTCCCTCTCTCCTTACCCCTCTTTCCCTCTTTGTAAAATTATCTCTCATTTTCTTCTCTCTCCCCCTCACCTCTTTACCTCTCCCCTCTGTAGGTGTCTTAGTTACTCCTTTTCTATCTCTCCATCCCTCATTAGCCATCTCTTTCTCTATGTTCTTCTCTCCCCCTCCCCTCTCTACACCATCACCTCTCTATCTCCTCCTTCCCCATGTCTCTCAATCCCTCCATGTCTACCTCTCTTTCCATCCTTTATTACTCCTTTGTTGATACTTCCTCTCTCTCTCTCTCTCTCTCTCTCTCTCTCTTCCCCTCTCTACCTTTCCTTCCCTCCTTACCCACATCTATATCCTTGACTTTGTACCTCTCCCCCTTGTCTCATTACCCACCTCTCTCCCCTGTGTATCTCTCTCCTCCTATCTCTCCTATGTATCTCACCCCTCTCTCCCTAGGCTATATGTCTCTCACCTCTATATCTCTCCCCTCTCTAGTTATTTCCCTCTCTCTCCACCTCTCTCCCTCCCTTCTTATCCCTCTTTCTCTCTTTGTGAACTTCTCTCTCATTTTCTTCTCTCTCCCCCTCACCTCTGTACCTCTCCCCTCTCTAGGCCTCTCAATAACTCCTTGTCTACATCTCCATCCCTCCTTAGACATCTATTTGTCTTTGTTATTCTCTCTCTCCTCTTCTCTCATCCTCCCATCTATATGTCATCACCTCTCTATCTCCTCCTTCCCTATGTCTCTCACTCCCTCCATGTCTACCTCTCCCTCCATCTCTTGTTACTTCTCTAGGTTGATAATTCCCTTTCTCCCTCTCTTCTCTCTCTCACCTCTCTACCTCTCCCCTCTCTAGGTATCTCAATTACTCGTTGTTTTCCTCTCCATCCATCATTAGTCATCTCTTTCTCTTTTTTCTTCTCTCCCTCCCCCTATATGACATCAACTCTCTATCTCCTCCTTCCATTTATCTCTCACTCCCTCCATGTCTACCTCTCCCTCCATTCCTTGTTACTCTTATAGGTCAATACTTCCCTTTCTCTCTCCCCCCTTCTCTCTCTCACCTCTCTCCCCCCTCCCCTCTCTACCTCTTCCCTCTCTAGGTATCTCAATCACTCCTTGTCTACCTCTCCATCCCTCTTTATCCATATCTTTATCTTCATTCTTCTCTCTCCTCTTCACTCTCCCTCCCCTCTCTATGTCATCACCTCTCCATCACCTCCTTCCTATTTCTCCCACTCCCTCCATTTCTACCTTTCCTTCCATCCCTTATTACTCCTCTAGGTCAATACTTCCCTTTCTCTCTCCCTCTCTACCTTGGATTACCTCCTTATCCCATCTATATCCTTTCCTTCATACTTCTTTTCCTCCCCCTCCTTGTATAATTACCCACCTCTCTCCCCCTCTATCTCTCTCACCCCTATCTCTCCTCCTATGAATCTCACCCCTCTCTCACTAGGCTATAGGTCTCTCACCTCCATATCTATCCCCTCTATAGTTATTTCCCTCCCTCTCCACCTCTCTCCCTCCATCCTTATCCATCTTTCCCTCTTTGTGAACTTCTCTCTCTCCCTCTCACCTCTCTACCTATCCCATCTCAAGGTCTCTCAATCACTCCTCGTTTTCCTCTCCATCCCTCCTTATCCATCTCTTTCTCTTCATTCTTCTCTCTCTTCTCTTCTCTCTCCCTCCCCACTCTATGTCATCACATCTCTATATCCTCCATCCCTATGTCTCTCACTCCCTCCATCCCTTGTTACTCCTTTATCAATACTTCCCTTTCTCTCTCCCTCTCTTCTCTCTCCCTCTCTTCTCTCTCCCCTCATTGTTTCTCACCCTTGTCTCTCCATTCTCTCGATCACTACCTCTCTCTCGCTTCCTCTCTTTCTCTCTCTCTCTCTCTCCCATCTCTAGGTCTCTCCTCTCTTTAGCTCTATACATCTCCATCCTTATCTCATTTCCCACCTCTATCCCCATATATATCTCTCACCTCTATCTCTACCCCTAGATGTCTCTCACCCCTTTCTTCCTGGGTTGTAGGTTTGAGGGATAGTGTTCAGGGTTTGTAAGGAAACTTGTAGCCATATAATGATAATTTCCACATAACCCAAAAGAGAAATTTATGCAAATAAGTACTCAGAATCCATATGCAAGAAAATAAACAACATAACCATCAAAGATGAAATAAGATATACCTTGGGAAAACCCTCAAGAGGGAAAAACCTAGCCTCCAAAAGCATCCATACTCCATCATATTATTAAAAAAAAAAGCAATACAAGAGTTACAATGAATACCTCTAAAGCATCAAGTCTCTCAATGCATCCTCATGTGTCCAAGCATGAATCCACACATTCCATGCCATGCTTCACATATGCACTCCCAAAAAAGACTCAATAATGACAACCCACTCACCTAGCCAACCTTAACCACTAAACATGTGCTTGCTTTTATAGACTCAATCTCACACAAATACAACTAAGTGATAAGATAAAACCATGCAAACACAAAACCACTAATCCCTTATTTAATATTGGGTACTAAGTTTTCACTTAATTTAATATTTCCCCAATATTAAATTATTATCACATGTCTCCCACACATTCAATAAAAATACAATATTACAATACAACATAAAGCAGTCCCCAAATAATTACCTAGTGTGATTAACCACACCACCTAGGTGCATTACAACTAAATATTTGTTTAATTACAACATTATAATTATGCAATGGTGTACAACACCATATCCAAACATTCTCCCACTTGTTGTATGCATTGCATAAGGGATCAATACATGAAATACATCATCATATCCATACTTGAAACCACATGAATCTCCAACATTCTCTTATGCTCCATCAAGGTACCTACAATAAGAATAAAGTGACCACCATCTCAAGCAAGAACACCTCTCATCCTAAAATGTGCCACCTATGGAAGAAAAGGAACATGACAAGGTGAAGATGCACCAATCCAAGAACACAAGCATCAAATCCAAGTGATAATAAAAGCTTCAAACAAGCTATTGTCAATTAAAAAATCCACATGATAAGAATTAGCATCCACAATACATGCTAATACATCCAACCATCCATACCTCCTAGGTATCAATACATCAATAAAATCATGCCAAGAACATATGTAACCCATAAACTACAATCACAAGCTCCCTGTATCAAACCTGTCAATGAAGAACATACATATCCAGGAACTCCCACTGCATAGGTAATGTCAAATCATATCAAGTATACCAATCAACATTATATCAAGGTGTGATAAATAATCAACAATGAAGTACCAAGAACAATAAAAATGATCCACACATGCAACCCAAATAGCTGCATACTCTCTCACAACATGTTTCCACCATCCTCCCAAAAACATGAACATCTAGGAGGGAACCATGAAAAAAGAAAACCTGTAAACCATAATGTCCTCCTATTAACACCTCAAAAGTACGTCGTGTCAAGTATGATCTCCTAACAACCCTAAATGAAAAGCTTCAAGAACATCTATAACACTCAGTCTCATAGACCAAGTACAACATATGAATCATGTAACAATGCCAACATGGATGTAAGCCTCTCTAATCAAGAAGATCAAACTCAAAGTAACCATCCCAAAATTTGGAAATCAACTCATAAACCATCTCCTAAACTCCTCATCAATGAATGATATCATAAACTCAAATGCACAAGGAGATAATCATGCTAAGCATCCCTCAAATGAATCCTCAGAACTAATTATTTATAGCTCAAGATCCATATCAATGAAAGGTAAATCATCATAATCTCATGCTAAACCATCCTCAACTGAGTATCCAAAATCAATCACCATGAATCAACTCATTCCCATGAAAAATCAAAGCACCAAACATAACACATCTGAAAGATATAATAGGCAAATACTTCTTAAATGATAAACCACTTAGTAGACCAAGAGTAGGGTATGAGAATGCTCCTCCAGGATAATCAAGTCATCATGACTCACTCCAAAAACAATCTCCTAAATTGGTCCATCATGAACTTATGTCCATATCTAGGTGAAAGATCCTCAGTCTTCTTGCTGAAACCTCCAAAGTGTAACTATCTCAAGAAAATTTCTCTAATCACAAGAGAACTCCAAACATCACCTACGTCTCCAAGTATCCATGATCACCTGTAACTGATCAATACATTCCAAACTCCAAATGAAACATAGCACCATCGTAATGTAATCAAGCAAATGATCAATGTATTTAATACAAAGAGAACCACCAATATTAATGTTAAGGCTCCAACTGTAGAATCAAGAATCTATCATGACAACATGATCTAACCATCTCCTCCTAGGAGATCACATGAACCAATGCATGCATCCTGGTCTCAAGAGAACACATAATATGCCACTCTAATCTATAATCAAGAGTAAACCATGACATAATAACAAACACACTCTAAACCAAGAAACCATATCTCCAATCATATGAAGATAACCATCACCAATGATGCATCCATGTCATTGCCAACAACTCCCATTGAACCATGATACCGAGCTACTCGTGACATCATGACTACCATCTCCTCCATGAAGATCATCCAAGTCTGCACACACGCAACTGCAATGTTAGTAACATACAAGTAAAGAAAGATCTCTAAGCCAAGAAGATACATACAACCACCATCAAAACATCAAGAACTAATCCTACACCACCAAGTCATCACTGTAAAAAGCTCCCACTAAAAGTGTATAGCTAATAAATGTAGGTCAAGTTATCATGACATCATGATCAAACCACATGCTACAAGTTCCAATAACTAATTGATCAAGTACTCTAGCCTTCCATCCTCTCAACCCAAAGCAACATACCAATACACAAATGACCACAAACAAGGCCAACTAATGAAATTTGCAACAACAATGAATCAAACTTGGTAGATATAGACAATCCACATCTGAGTCATCCCACTACAATTGAATGGATGATCAATCCATAAAACTACATAAATTGTAGATCTAGTCACTGAAACATGCAAACTCAATGTCACATTAGTAGCCTGCAAACCAAGATATCAAAGAAGATAATCCTATAGACATCAAGACTCAAACACCAAATCAACCACATATTTGATTTTCTAGCTATGTCCACAAATGAATAATAGTGGAAACCAAATAAGCATCAAGAAGATAAGAACGATCTCCTAACACCAAACCATATTACCACCAAACAACCACATACATGATCATGTCGTGCCAATGCATCAAATTTGTTGAACACCCAAAATATTGAGAGAGGGGGTGAATCGGTATTCTATTAAACCATTTAGTCATAATCCAACCACTTATAAAAACATATTTAACTACAAAAATGGAAGAGTACATGAAGGAAATCACAACACAACATAACACATAAACACCAAGATTTTATGTGGAAAACCCAAAGAGGGAAAAACCACAGTGAGGATTAACTCATAATATATTATAACCAAAATTATAATACATTATAGGGCTCATTGCCAGGACTCACTATCCTTAAAAGGCTCACATCTTGAAAAATAGATACAAGAAAAAATGGATACATAGCCAAGATGTGAACTGATGTAAGATGCACCTTCCTTGTACTAGATTTATTTCCAATGAAGTTCTAGATATAGGATACTGCTCTGCTCAATAGTTGCTTAACCTACACTGCAATTATTCTCATTCCACACACATAAATTCGCAAGTTCACACAAAAATAGATTTTGCACACATCATATACTTTTGCATCACACTCACACTCCCTTGAGACTCAAAATTGTTTCACATATATATCCTAGTTCTTCCGCATACATCAATTAGGTCGGCCTAGTTGGATGTAGCCCTCTTTCAAATTAAAAAAACACTTTGTTGGCTCCATACATGAAAATGAACTTCTTCGCACTTAAACAAATCATGTAAAACTTTGAATTAAGGTCGGACCAGATCTAAAATAGATCCCCTTAACATCTACAATACATATTAAACTTCATAGCGTAGCTTCAAGCATTAGGTTGGCTAGGGATTAAACTCAATCACAAAATAAGCCAATCCACCCAACATCAAACATCCATACATTCGTACAAGCACACACCAACTAGAATATGTGTAGTGCAGAAATTTGTAAATCATTTCCCATAATTGTAGAATCTAAAACCAAACATCGAAGGAATGCATACCAAATAATAATTATCAATTTGTACTATATAAGCCAAAATATAGTTTGTTGAACTTCTGTCATATATAAATTTTAGCCAAATTAACCAAAATTGTTGAACCTTGAATATAGATGTACTTATTAGTCCCAAAAAAAATAATGTAACTACATAAGCTGATCTTGAAATATGAGAAAATTTAGACCAATCAGATCAAGATGAAACAAAAATTGTTTTACCTAATCAAACAAACGATCAACAAACATTGTTGGCATCAATGAAAACATATCAAAGGGTTCCTTCTTCATTATTTCAAAAATATCCCCCTTTGTCATTGATGGAAACATGTGCAAAAAATGAACCTTGACAAAAAATATTTCAATAATTCAACTTCAAACTTCAAACTTCAAAACCTTCTCTCCCAAACATAGTATCTAAATTTCTCCAATCTTCTCTAAAAAACAAAGCTACTTCCAAAACTTCTTCGACTTATCCAACTTCTCCACCTTTGACATCAAGGAAAAAGGGTGTGCCAAGGACACACTTGAATAGAAATAAAACTGAAATGAAATGATTTCCCCCCCCCCTTAAGGGAGTTATCCCCAAAATTACATTTGATCATATGTACAAGAAAGAAAGAACTAAAAACAATAAAAAAGATATACAAGGTGAAATATGTTCACTTGGAGGAGGAATCACCTTCAAGTTCCTTGAAAATGGCTTCCCAAGAAAATTTCCCTTCATCCCAACTCTTCTTAGCTATAACAAGCACATTATGCATTGATTCCAACTCTACCAAACTCTCCTCTCCATATTCTGGAGTAGTCAGATAAGGATTTATCTTCTCAAGTTTTTCAGCTTTAGCGAGAGAACTTGCTATAAGTATATGCTTGCACTTTACCAGGTCTCCAAGCTAATTAAATCAACTTATAACAACCTCTTTCTATCTTTGTGGAGTGAAAAAATTGTTTTGTAAGTCTGAAATTACAGTCCAAGAGGCATAGTTTCTATCTTTTGTAAGGTCATAGGTTCCAGATGCATTGATCAACTATGACTCTATTGAGTCCATTAGGTCCTTAATTATTTGAGTAACATCCAACCATATCATGCACTATAAGATTAGTTTTTTAGCCTCATATTCACAATCTTCCACTTCTTCCAAACATTTCATGACCTTGGTATGTGTAGTTGTACACCTGTCCTGAATTTCAAGCAATCTTTTCTCTGCAATCCTTGACTCGACTTCTTTTGTAGCTTGCTCCTTTAGGCTAGAAGTATATTTTCTAAATGAATCAACCAAACTTCAAGTTCTCAATAGTTTTTAAAGAATCATCAATAGTAGTATTGGGGGTTGCTTCCTGTAAGACTTTGATGGCACCATTGATTAGCTCAGTCCCCTTTTGATGAGTTTTTATGATTTATTTTCTCTGAGAGGTGGTGAAAGTTCCTCCAATATCCAATCTCTAAACATGTGGAATTTTATTTAGATCAACATAGCCTTGTTGTGATGGGAGTTGAACCAACTGGGGAGAAATGACAGGTTGAATCCTTATTTTCTTTGTCAGAGGACCTTTGAGAGTGTTTCCAAAGGATTCGTTGAGTGACTTTGTTGGATTTGTGGTCTTCTGGGATTCTTCTTCTTTTCTTTCAATTGCAGATTCTTCTTTATTCTCTTCTTTCTCTTCTTCTTCTTTTTTGGAGGTGTTTTCCTTCTTCTTGTCATTCTTTTCATCCTCATTTTTATCTTTATCCTCCTTTTCATCATTATTCTTTTCATCTTTACCTTTTTCTTCTTCTCCATTTTTATTTTCTTTGCCTTCATTTTTAACATCTTCATTCTAGTTGTCCTATTGATTTTCAACATTATCATTGATAGCATTCCTATTCTGATCTTCATTATTTTCTTTGGTTGTGTTCTTGGTGTCATCTGAAGGAGAAGATGTCTTCGAAGGGGAATGTGTATCATCAAATGTATTCCCTGGGACATCCAAGTGTGGATTCTCATTTGCAGAATAAGCATTTACCTCTTATGCTACTACATTTTGAAAAATAGGTAAATCAGATATGGGAGGAATATTTTCATCTTCAATAGTAGCATTATCTTTACTAATCTCCTTGACCTAAACTGTATCTAATATAGGACCAACAAGTATCCCATATTGCAATGCCATATTTCTTATTGTATCAAAAGTTTCTTGTTTCAACTTTTTTGTGTTGTCCTTCTCTCTGGTCATAAGAATAGTAACTATTTGCTTCACCCTGGACTACTGTGTGTATGCTTCTAGTAGTGTGGTCTTATCATCCTAAAAAAAAATGATCCAATCTTTTTCAAAGCATTAGTTTTGATCTTGTTGTCAGCTTTGATAGCTTTATGTATTCTTTTCACCATAGCTTTCCATACAACATCAGTTACCTTCTCCTTCATGTTTTCCATACTTTCATCCATAATGATCATATATTGAACAAAAGCATCTAAAATAGTTTTTTGATCTTCTTCATCAACTTCATCATATAATTTAGCAGTGGCTCCTAATAATCCATCTTGTTCTAACATATTGTTAACTAAGGATTTCAACTTTATAGGTGGACGAGCTCTTACCGAAGGAGTCTTGGACTTCTTCTTTTCGGGCTTTGATGTTCCTTCATCTGTTTTCTTTTCATCTTTCTTCTTGTGCATATGAATTATGAAAGATTCCTTCTCCTTTTCCATCTCTTCTTCTTCATACGAATCCACAATATTGACTCTAGCCTTCTTTGACTCAATACTTTCCCCTTGTGAGGCACCTTCACCACTGGTGGAAACACTCTTTCTTTTTCTTTTCAATTGTTCTTCTTCCTCTAACCCAAGTTTAATTTCTTCTTCCACAACATCACTTATGTTCCAATCTCTAGATGCTTTCTATTTCTTTCTTCTTCTGGAGGTAGCATGAGGTACTACCAGAGGTACATTCTTCCTTTTTGAGGTTCGGGTATTGGGTTCGGAGGGTGCTGGTACATTAACTGTAGTCAAACATTGGGCTCCACTTTCTTCCCTTTAACAATAACTATGGAAGTAGGCTTTAACATTTTAGAGGCAAGGGTGGAAGTTGATCTTCCTAATCTACGTGGTCCAAAGGACTCACTAGCAGTCTCAACTACTTTAGCTTCTCTTTTTGCTACAACTTCCCTCAATCTATCAACAAATTATTTGGAGAGGTCATGCATTCCAAATAATTTATTGAGGTTTTTGTTCACCCTTTTAGTTCTAGCAGGTGCTAAAGTCTCCAAGTATAATTTAGTAGATTTCTCCTTGTATGTGCCATGTCTAGGTAGAGAGGGGTCCTTAGGGTTGTTTAAAAAAATTTCAATGTATCTCTCAGCCTCTTTCTCATCAATTTCATATCCCAAAGGTTCTATCCATATTATTTTGGGTTTTACCGCCTCTATTATGCATTCATCAGTGGAGACAAGAAAAGTTATGTCATTTGCATACTTCTCCACTAAAATCTTATGAATTCTTTCTCTCTCATATATGTTCCTTTGGAATACAGAGAAAAATGTAGTCAATGCATCTACCTATGCATTGTAATCTCTAATGTTGTGTAAATAGTCAAAAATTTAATGTGCAACTGGTTTGCTTCTATCCCATGTAATATTCTTTCTTTTGAGTAATTCTCTCATAAATTTGAAAAGCAAGCAAACAATCAGTGTTCCATACTCGAAAGCATATTTCTTTGTTTTGGTCTAATGCAAGTTCTCTAAAAGTTCTTTCTGAAGAAACTCACACAGATTATAATCCTTCTCATTTACCACCATGCCATGAACCACATATATTATAGTTGCAAATACTAATTTTTCTCTATTTTGAAAATAGATTTTGAGACCAATCATGATAGATGCATACTTCACTGTAGGATTGATGATTGATTTAGTTGTTAGTGCTCTCTTGTCAAATGTGGCACTAGTTAGTTGTATAACCACATTATTCTTCACAAACTTCAACACACATACGGGTCCAATGTCACACAATCTAGTCACAACCTTGATTGCATCCTTTGAAATAAATCTAGGCATATCAGTCCACATGAATTTTTCATGCACTCTACTAAGGGCTATCTTCACATACTTTGCATCCAAACTATTGTTGAAGTTAGGAGACCAATTCCAGATATCTAGGTTCTTTCACACTAGGTTTTCATATTCTAGTTTCACAAAAAAGTTATCTCCAATTAACTCATTAGACCATAAATCCTTGAGAACTTGGTGATCTTATTCTTCTAGTTTGCAACGTATATAGATTCTTGTGTCTTCTATGGGAAAAACCTTAATTGGGATCATTGAAAATGCACCATCGGGGTCATTCTCAAACACTTTCCATGAAAACCTCTTAAAATTTGATCCAGGTCTTTTAGAAATCTTTACTATGGTCGATGTAGCCATTAAAACCTCAATTCTACCTTCAAATGTTTGTAAAATCACTTCTAATACAAACCCACAAAGAATAGATAGTAGTAAATACCTTTTTCGTGCTTCAACAAGAACTAGGGTTTCAACCAATTTGCTTTAGATCTCCTTCAATCACTCCTCAATTCACCCTAATTTCTTTAAAATGTGCAACATTGATTTAAAAATCCACTAGGGACTTTGATTTATACTTTACCGATCTACCCTAAATTTGTATTTAATGCCATAAATTCCCAAAAGATGGTAAGCACTTCTTTGAAACACTATAAACCCTAAAAGGCTTTTCAATATCTTAGATTTGTCTATTTTCTATTGGAATATTTTCCAAAAGCTTAAGCATATCATTCTTCACCATATAGCTTCATGTCATGGCTTGAAAATTCTTGATTCTAGGGGGTTGTTAGATTTTTTGTTACTACTCCCCCTAAGCCTACCATGGACTTAGTTTTTAGAAGAAATATCTACACCAGATGTAGGTATAGATGCATTTGATTCATCCTTTTTCTTAGTTTCCTCTTTTTTCTTCCAAATCTTCTCCATTTCCTTCTTAGCTTTAGTAGGATTGACTTTCTTCATTGGATTATTCCTCTGTTGTAGATTAGTTTGTTTTCCATTCTTACTTCTGCATAATCTTGAAATGTGTCTAGGCTTGTTGCAATTGTATCGCACAACATTTCTCTGACCAAAATGACTTATTTTCATTATTGATTTGCACCGGTTAGCCTTATGTCAAAATACATTGCATGTATAATAATAGCCATTGAAGAACCAAAACATTCTACCAATATTGAATCTATTCATCATTTGAATTCTACACTCAATAGCTCTATGTCCAAATTTCTTTCATGCAAAACATTGTCCAGAAAAGGATCCAACATCCTGATTCATTCTACTTCTACATTCTACAACCTTATGTCCAAATTTATTGCATGAAAAATAAATACCATTGAAAGATGGGTACCTTTGAGAATTTGGTTTTCTGATAGGAGGTCTTCAAGACTTGCTTCTTTAATTCTTGAATTGTCTGCCATTTCCTTGATTCTGCTTTTGATTGTCAACCTTATTAGATGTCTGATTTATCTTTGAACTTTTTCCTTCTTCAATTTCCAAACCACTTTTAACTTTAGAAGGTTTTTGAATTGTAATTAATTTATCAAGCATTGTGGTACATTCATTAGTCTTGCTTTTTATTTTAGCATTCAGACAATCCTCAATTCTCTTATTTTCTTTCACTTGCACTTTTAGTCTGATGATGTCTTCATTTTCCTTTTACACCTATTCATTGACTTCTCTATGTATTTCTTTGAACTTCTTGATTTTTTCTCTCAACTTTTTGATGCATTCATTTGCTTCCCCTAGGCTTTCCTTCAATTTTTTTCCTCACTTTCAACTTTGTCAATATATTCAAGAGTAGCTTTGAGTTCTTAACATGCAGTTATCTTCTTCATATTCAATTGCTAAAATCTCTTTCGGAGGAATAGGGTACTTTTTATCAGCTATGTGTTCAACCTCCAAGATCTTCCTCAAGTTGTTAGACTTTTCAAAAGGAACTAGGATTTGATACAAATTGTTGAGCACCCAAAATACTAAGGGGGGGAAAATCAATATTCTATTAAACCATTTAGTCATAATCCAACCAATTATCAAAAGATATTTAACTGCAACAATGAATGAGTACATGAAGGAAATCACAATACAACATAACACATAAGCACTAATATTTTTACGTGGAAAATCCAAAGAGGAAAAAACCACAGTGAGGATTATCTCACAATATATTATAACCAGCTATAAGATATTAAAGGGCTCACTTCCAAGACTCACTGTCCTTAAAAGGCTCATAGCCTTAAAATAGACATAAGACAAAATAGATACATAGCCAAGATGTGAATTGATGTAAGATGCACCTTCCTTGTGCTAAATTCAGTTCCAATGAAGTTATAGATATAGGATATTGCTCTGCCCATCAATCACTTAACCTATACTATAATTCTTCCCTTATTTTTATTCCACACACAAATTCTCAAGTTCCCACAAAAAAAAAATTCATACACATCATATACTTTTGCATCACACTCACACCCCCTTGAGACTCAAAACTTATTCACATATATATCCTATTTATTTTGCATACATCAATTAGGTCGACCTAATTAGATGTAGCCCCATTTCAAATCAAAAGCACTTTGTCAGCTCCATACATGAAAATAAACTTCTTCACGTTTAAACCAACCATAAAAAAATTCAAATTAAGGTCAACAAAGATCTAAAATAGATCCCCTTAACATCTACAATATATATTAAACTTTATAGCATAGCTTCAAGCATTAGGTCAGTGAGGGATTAGACTCAATAAAAAAATAAGCCAATCCACCCAACATCGAACATCCATACATTCATACAAGCACATGCCAACTGGAATATGTGTAGTGTAGACACTTGTGAATCATTTCCCAAAATTGTAGAATCTGAAACCAAACACTAGAGGAATGCATACCAAATAATACTTATCAATTTGTACTATATAAGCCAGAATATAGTTTGCCAAACTTCTGTCATATATAACTTTCATCCAAATTGACCAAAATTGTTGAAACCTTGAATATAGATGTATTTAGTAGTCCCAAACAACATACTGTAATTGCATAAGCTGATCTTGAAACATGAGTGAATTTAGAACAAATTACCGGATCAAGATGACACAAAAAATGTTTTACCTAATCAAACATTGTTGGCATCAATGACAACATATCAAAGGGATGCTTCTTCATTATTTCAACAAAATTTACCTGCATATCCATGACACCATAATCATATCCATCAATGTACTTGCACTCAACTATCACCCATACGAGACTACAAGTCTCCACTTGTGTCAAACCATGTCCTCAAAATTGAAGACAACCTATGTACTTGTCACCATCAAATTCCAATTCTGAAAAACATTTGTAAACCTATACCAAGAAGCACCAAACTGATAATCAGCTATATCATAAATATCATATAAAAACATGTACTCCTTCAAGGTTTCACTTCTTGACTCATCTAGATGCTCACACAATCACACCACGAATGTCAGGCACCTACAAGTGATAAAAAAAGTACCAAACTCATCAAGCACCACAAAATGATAAACAATATGAACCAATGTATAGTATGCTACAAATCCTCTCCAATGCCTCTTCGAAATCGAAAATTTGATTCCGTATGAAAAATTTATGCTAAAAAACGTACAACCAAGAACATCTGATTTTTAAACCCCCAAAACTATTGAAAATAGAAAAATCATGGAACCAAACTTGTACCACTATGTAGTGCTCGAAATTAGCTTCTCAATGAGTATAAGAAGTCGAAAACCTGACTCCATGGGTTAAAGTTATGCAAGTTTGAAAAATATTTGATTTGACTATATAAGCAAGTTTTTGGTGGGCCCCACTCTAAAGCAAATATTAACATTTAAAAATCTTTTTCAAAGTGGTGGATTTTTATTTCTTCCATTTAATATTTTTTAAAAATGAGACTTTATGGAAGGGGGTAGTTAAGTCTTTAAGTAAAGGTCTTTTAAAAGCATTATAATAAAAGCTTTTCATAAAATTAAAACTTAGGCCAAAGTTTACTTTTAAAAAACACTGACATAAATTATGGCAATTAAACATGATGGGCTGAAAGTATGAAAGTATGCTAAGACTGTCACACAGGGGTACAGGGTCTACGAACCCCATACCATCCATTTGTTTAAACCTTTTAATACAATTTTCAATTGGGTTTTTTAATCTTTTGATTTTTATTTATTTTGCAGGATAAAAATATGCGAACGAGATTTGTTTTTAATTTTAAATTTTATTTTCTTCACACATGCAAATTGATGGTCATACGACCGAACATGGGTAGGAGGGATTTTTTTTCAATTTTTCCATAGTAAGCAAAATAGGTCATGTTTTATATTAATTTTTGTCTCTTGGCCAACCTGAATTCAACCATAAGGTCCATTTTGTCTTAGGAGAACATCTACAAAATTTCCCCCACAAAACCCTCCTTTGAATGCACAACCAAAAAATCCCTTTAACCTAATATTTTTCACACGCCAAATATGCAAACAACCCATCATAACAACAAACTCAAAACCCTCATATCTCCAATAAACAACCTACAAAACCCTCATATCTTGCTATGTATTTAATTCTCTCATGCAATACATAGATTCAAACTCAAACAAAATTTTCTCAACCTAGGGTTATTCAACCACAACTATAGCTTTGATACCACATGTAAGGAAACATGAAACTATCTAATGACAATTTCCACATAACCCAAAAGAGAAATTTATGCAAATAAGTACTCATAATCCATATGCAAGAGAATATACAACATACCCATCAAATATGATACAATATATACCTTGGGAAAACCCTCAAGATGGAAAAAAACTAGCCTCCAAAAGCATCCATAATCCATAAAAATATTTAGAAATAAAGCAATACAAGAGTTACAATGAATACCTCTAAATCATCAAGTCTCTCAATGCATCCTCATGTTTCCAAGCATGAATCCACACATCCCATTCCATGCTTCACATATGCACTCCTTAGAAAGAATCAATAATGATAGTCCACTCACCCAGCCAACCTTAACCACTAAACATGTGCTTGATTTTATAGACTCAAGCTCACACAAATACAACCAAGTGGTAAGATAAAACCATGTGCCACAAAACCATGTGAACATAAAACCACTAATCCCTTATTTAATATTGGGTACTAAGTTTTCACTTTATTTAATATTTCCCCAATATTAAATTATTATCACATGTCTCCCACATATTAAATAATAATACAATGTTACAATACAACATAAAGTGGTCCCAAATAGTTACCTAGTGTGATTAACCACACCACCTAGGTGCATCACAACTAAATAATTATTTAATTACAACATTATAATATATCAAATTAAGAAATTGTGTACAACACCATATCCAAATAGGGTTAAGGGTAACCATAGGGATTAAGGTTGAGGATATTGGGTATTGGGTTGAGGGTATTGGGTTTATAGTTGAAGGTATAATGTATCTATTTAGAGCTATGGGTTTAGGGTATATGATTTAGGGTATAAAGTTGAGTGTATAAGGTTTAAATATAGGGTTGAGGGTTGAGGGATAGTGTTCAGGGTTGAGTGTACAAGGTTAAGTGTATGGGGTATAGGGCTTAGAGTTGAGGATATTGGGTTAACTGTTATGGGAGTAAAATGGAGTTTTGAAGAGGAAGTTTGGTGGAGTGTTATAACAATCAAAATGGTTATGAAGGTGCATGGTTGAAAGGTGTAGTCATTGATGTTGGGCCTCTCAAATCATATGATGGTTGCATAATTATCAATGTCTAATATGAGGAATTTAAGGCCTAGAAGACAATAAACCCTTAAGAGAAGCCCGCGTCAATCATTTTAGGCCAATACCACCTCCAACGGCATTACCCAACAATTTAGCTGTGGTTGATGTAGTTGAAGTGTTTCACAACGATTTTTTTTTTGTTCTTTTTACACTGTGAGGAATTAGGTATATTATTTGGTGAGCCCATAACCTTAGAACTAGAAACATGATCTTCAAGCAACACCTCAAAATCGATGACAACATTATCTATAGTGTATAACTTGTCATTGGTTATTTCCTCCATCTTGCAAGATTGATGATAAAAGGTTTAGAGTACATAGGGTCTAGGGTTTATGATACAAGGCTTAGGGTTTGGGGTACAAGATTAATGGTACAAGTTTTATAGTACTGTATAGGAGTGAATTTGCACCCCTTAAGAAAATTCCCTTTTCACATACCCTCACCTTAGAAAATCAATTCCGAAGGAAAAATTCCACATCACCCACCTGCCTTCAGTCCACTTGGCGTTTATCCTGTGCATCAGTGAGAGAATATTTTTTAGGGATGAACATGCAACATGCAAACATCTGCACATCGTGCTACCATCCCTGATGGATTCATGCGTCTAAAGTTGGCAGAGGAATTACACACCCGATTGGGGCCAAGTTGTAATGTCCCTCTTCTACCAATTGACCTGAAAATGCCTTAATCCTTGTCATCCCACCTTCAAAAACACTCATTATCTCTTCATTTCACTCTCTACACATTTAATCACTCTCTCTTAGCATTTTCCACTTCACTTCTTCAATCTCAAGCATCATTCCAACATTCCATTGTGAGCATTGCAACAACTTTGAAGCTCCATAAACTCCACATTGTAAATGTGAAGGCTATCATAGAATTTGTGTGCTTGGAGTCTTGCGAGACTTCCCTTCATCACCGTTGTGGCTGTGTTGACTTTGCCATGTCCATACCTTGCATTCTCCTCCATTGGCTAGTGAGCTCTTGGGTGGAGGTGGTAACACTTCACTCCTCTCCTTTGTGATTTGATAGAGTAACATAGTATTGTTTTGTAGTGTTCATTGCAATCTTTCTTCTTTTCTACTTTCTTTATCATATTGTTCTACTCTATTGCTTTCTAGCTGTCCATGGAGGTGGAAACACCAAAATGGGGGTCTGACTAAGGTAGGCCCCTATACAACCCCACTAATTTTTCCTCTTTCTTGTGTGTAGGTGGACGTACATGTGGAGCTAGCTGGCGAATCGACACTTTTGTGAGATTATCTTCATTACCTTAGCTTTCATTTACTTGCTTTATCATATCCATCTCTATTTCTCATACTTTCTTATTTTATTTACTTCATTAAAGTCAACTAGCTAGGTTGTTAGTTAGTTTTTAGGTAGTTTGTACTATACTTTGTGTTTTTTGGTTGTATGGAGGCCAACACGCCACACTACCATCCCAAAACTACATTTCCATCCTTAGATAGAGAGTTGGCTAAGGTGTAGTACTAACTCCAAAAACTAGCTCACCTAGCCTAAACCTAAATTTTGGATCTGTAGAGTGACAAAATTACTATATAGTGCTCTTCCTTCTTGATCCTCACCCCAAGACATCCTTTAGAGTGAGGTAAGTTACCTGGAAACCCTCCACTCTCGACTCTCCATGACTTGGAGCCTTGATGTGGTTGGTTCCCCTCTCTTACATATTTGGTGAACCCGACGTGAACTATTTTGGTTCCATTTAGCAGTGCTGAAGGGTCCTTTCCTCATGTTCTAGGAGTGTTGTAGGTGTGAGTGTTGTGAGGAATTTCTCCTTATAGCCCAACCTGCAATCCCTAGTAGGCATAGTTGGAAGGTTCTGTAAGTATTGTAGAATGAAGCCTTAATTGGGTCACTGTCCTATTTCAAACCTTTGGGGGGCTTTCTGAGAGTATCGATTAGTGTGCATGATGGCCTCTTTTTTGCATCTTCCTATCCCCTCTATGTAGCCTTCGAGTAGTGGTCTAGGTATAATCTTCACCTCACAGGACCTGCCAATGGGTTTTAATAGAGAACAATATCCTCTTTATACCCCTGTGTTAATCAACGAGAACACTATAGCAGGTGTTCTTGTTGACCTGACATCTCAGGTGAATATTATAACCAAGGAGATTATGTTAATTAAGTTCCTACATAAATATGGGTACGATGCACCTATAAGCACCATCTGTATGCATAATAGACTTTCCATACCTCCCCTTGGTAGTATTGTTTTGTCAGTCCTTGTTGGAACTAAGTCCATAAACTTGTTGTTTGACATAATCTCGGGGTCTAAACTCTTCAGAGTGAAGCTGGGTATCCCCTAGTTAGTAGCTATGAATGCATTTCCCTCGGTTGTGCATAAATATATGAAGTTTATTCATGAGGGTTCAGTGCATGTGATCCATGACACTGGTTATAGACCACTAGTTGCGCGTGGTACCTATTCTTTAGGTAACTTCTAGCCTACACCCATTGGTCCTCTCTCACTTAGGAAGGACCTCTTGTACCAGACATATCATAAGTACAAGAAATGGCATTTACTTCCTAGAGTGAGGTACCCTCCATCACCTTATGCTATTTTGCATCGGGCATGCCTAAAAGCTGACAGTGATGCCACCAAGGCCTACATAAAGAGAAGAAGAGAATCGCTCTCGAGGTTCCTCTTCTTCCTCTTCCACTATCTAGCCTGACGCTTCCTCTCACCCTATTGTAGTGTCATTGAATTATTCTTTGCACTTGTGGGAGAACCCTATGGTGCCCGCTTGGCGAAAGCTTAAGCATCTTGCATTTGAACTTCCTGTTCTTCCCACAGAGCCTAGTCCCATTCAATATAGTAGAAGGAAGGGTCCTCATGGGAAATCCTCTATGTCTTTTCCTTCGCAGTCTCCCACCACTCCTACTCCTAAAGCAATGAATGGGAAGAGGTCCAACACTGAGGTGCTAGAGTTGACTCCCATCATTGTTTCTTAGCCTCTTCCTCCTACTCTCATTCAGGAGTCTATCCCTCCACCGAAGATGGTTGTGATGGAAACCCCTATGGCTGAGTAGGAGCCTTTTGTCCCTTTGTAGCTCCCAACCTCTAGCTCGAAGAGTCATAGAAATCACCTTGTGCATAAGTGTAAGCACCAATGAAAGGCTCTGGTGACTAAGCAAACCACCTTGTAGAAAAAGGGAGAGTAGATGACTGCCCCTACTTTAGGGCCTCCCAATGCATCCTCCTCTCTCCCTCCCTCTTCTTCCATTCAATCATACTTAGTCTCACTTCTAGTTCCTGATATGAGTGTGAGTACACCTAACCCTAAAAAGGTGTAGGTGTTTATCACTCCTTTAGCTAAGCCACCCCTATTGACATCCTTCTGGACATCTCTCCATTCCCTAAACCCATGGACATGCCGAATACTTCAGTGGTGTCTGCCATGGTTTTCTCCTCCTCTTCTACACCTCTTTCCTTATCTATGGGGAGTTCACATCCTTCGATGAAGCCAAAAGCAGAGGTTGTCCCTTCTAGCAATTGAGGGCATAAGAGGATCCCACCTTCTCCAAAGGGCAGTCCTACGCTAGCTTGTTCAGTATTGGTGACATAGCAAGTTTCAACTTCCCCTGAGTTTGTCACCGCTCCTGAGTCACTTGGTGAGCCAAGTCGTGAATCTCAGGTGTTGTCCTCCCCATCTGTTGAGGTACAAAATGACACTCCTGGAAAGTGTATGTTTAACTCTTTGGACGAAGTTATGGCCTTGTCAACGATCTTTGCAAAGTCGCTGACCATAGTTCCACAAGAGCCAAGCAGAGAAGACCTTGCGGGGCCTTCTTCCTTAGCCCTTGTTGTGAAAGGGTTGAAATATCCTCCCCTTAATATTCCACCACTATAGGATCATCATGTTTCCCCTTATAATGATCTAGATTGGGAAGTGAATGACCTCTTGGTTGATGAGTGTTAGGGGGAGGCCTCTTCTTTATCTTTAGATTAGGAGTGTGTGTGTTGTGATGTGTTCCCTTGTGCTTGTGTTATGTGTTCCTAGATGAACCTTTCCACCCTTGTTGGTGCTTGGATATAAGAGTGATTTTGTTTCATAAACCTTCTTCTATTTTTATCATCATTCTTCCTCTATTATGTGTTTTTATTTTTGACAAATTAGGGACGATGCAAAGCGTTGGGGGCATTTAGGCTCGCCTTCCATGTTGACCCAATTTTTTATTTTTACTTTTTCTTCTTGTGCATTATTCACATGGTCTGATATAGTAGGGGGTTGATGACAATTCATTAATATACTATTACTATACTTGTATATATTTATGAGTAGCTCTAACCCCAAAATATTAGATCATCCTTGTGTCTCTCGTTCGTGTTATTTCTCTTTCACTCTTTTATCTTTCTCTCTTCTTTGCTTGAGTTGTCCCTCATATGTGTGACAATGTTACTTTTACAATTTTTTTTATTTTCAAAAAATGCATTCGTTTCCAATGAATCTTTTCTTGAAAATCCTTAAAAGTTTTTTTCAAAGATCACATTCTCAACTTGGACCCCTAACAAAATGTGTTTCCTTCATCATTGGTTCGCAAAGAAAGAACTTGAGAAATTTCCTATGAAATGGGAGTAGCTTTTCCTGTGGGAGAATCCCTGAGCTTCCCCTCATGAGGGGGCATCTTCTTCCTTTTTAATTCTTTGATGAAGTGAACATCTTTCAAAAGGATTCCTTGATGAAGAATTGATTTGAGAAAAAATGTCACTTTTACACTTTTAAATAGCGCGTCACTTGAGTGTACCCCTTTTCTTTTGAAGGGTTCCCAAGGGATCCCTTTGAAAGCCTTTCAATTTGTTGAGTGTCTGCATGACTATCTGCTTGTTTTCCTGTGTCATTGCTTTTTGTTTGTTGACATGTTTTATTTGTGGATTAACATGTTGCTTTGTAGGTGCACCTGTGAAGCCGCTATCTAGTCCGAATTTGCAGAGTCCCCCTTACATATGGGCTTCCTTCATGAGAGATAACACTAGGTTTTCCTTTTTGTAGGTTTGTGGGCCTGTAAGGCACTTACTTGACTGGGATTTCTTCATGAGAGAGAACTTGGGGGTTTCCTTCTTGCAGGTCTAGAGCCTATGAGATGCTTTCATCCTGTGGGATTTTTCCATCATTGGTCTGAGGGCCTTTGGTGTACATTGTGCAACTTCATAGTTCTATGGAGCTATGGGGTCCTTTTGTTCAAAACTCCCCATGGAGAGTACCTATGGGGTCCTTTTCCTGCCCTACACTTTTGAGTTCGCCAGATCGTGGTCTTCTTCCTCGACAGTTCAAGTATACGTTTCTAACTCTTCGATCTATTTTACCAAACACTCATCGATATTTGTGCTCGCTAAAGTGGGGGAAAATGTATAGGAGAAAATTGTCACCCCTTAAGAAAATTCCCCTTTCACATACCCTCACCTTAGAAAATCAAATCTAAAGGTGAAATTCCACATCACCCACCTACCTTCCGTCCACTTGGAATTTGTCCCGTGCATCAGTGAGAGAACATTTGTTGAGGATGAACACGCGACACGCATATTTCTGTATGCTACACTTCCATCCCTGACAAATTCCTACATTTGATGTTGGAAGAGACATTACACACCTGATTGGGGCCGAATTGTAACTCCCCTCTTCGACCAAATGACTCAAAAATGCCTTATTCCTTCTCATCCCACCTTCAAAAACACTCATTCTCTCTTCATTTCACTCTCTACACATTCAATCATTCTCTCTTAGCATTTTCCACTTCACTTCTTCACTCTCAAGCAACATTTTGACATTCCATTGTGAGCATTGCAACAAATTTGAAGCTCCATCAACTTCACATTGCAAGTGTGAAGGATATCATAGAAGTTATGGGCTTGGAAACTTGCGAGACCTCCCTTCATCACTGCTGTAGCTGTGGTGACTTTGCCAAGTTCATACCTTACATTCTCCTCCATTGGCTGGTGAGCTCTTGGGTGGAGGTGGTAACACTTCACTCCTCTCCTTTGTGATTTGATAGAGTAGCATATTATTATTTTGTAGTGTTCATTGCAATCTTTCTTCCTTTCTACTTTCTTTATCATATTGTTCTACTCCATTTCTTTCTAGTTGTCCATGGAGGTGGAAACAAAAAAATGGGGATCTTACTGAGGCAGGCCCCTATATAACCCCAACATTTTCCCTCTTTCTTGTGTGTAGGTGGACATATGTGTGGAGCTAGTTGGTGAATCAATGCTTTTTGTGAGATTATCTTAATTACCTTAGCTTTCATTTACTTGCTTTATCATCTTCGTCTCTATTTCTTGTACTTTCTTATTCTATTTACTTCATTAAAATCAACTAGCTAGGCTATTAGTTAGTTTTTAGGTAGTTTGTACTGTACTTTGTGTTTTCTAGCCATACATAAACTAGCGTGCTCGAGAGATCCCAATGCACCGCACTACCATCCCAGAACCGTGTTGCCATCCTTGGATGGAGATTTTATTGAGGTGCAATACAGAATCCAAAAACCAGCTCGCCTAGCCTGAACCCAAATTTTGGGTCTATAGAGTGACATAAGTACTATATATTGTTCTTCATTCTCAATCCTCACCTCAAGACATCCTTTAGTGTGAGGTATGTTAGGGCAGCCCTCTGCTCTCACCTCTCCATAACCTAGAGCCTTGACGTGGTTGGTCCCCCTCTTACAAGTACATTATAGGGTATAGGGTATATGATTTAGGGTTTAGGGTACTGGTTAAGGGTTTAGGGTTTATGGTATTGGTGTGTGTCTCTTTCACACTCATTCCCTTTCCTTCTCTATTTATCTTATTCTCTTCTATATCTCTCTATTTTCTTTTACAATTTGTGAAGGGTTATAAAATCTCAACAAATCTTATTTAGTGCTCGCCAAATTTGGTGAGCACCAAATGGCCTTTACTAAAAACAGTAAAAAAGGAATGAGACCCTTGAAATAGGCCCACATTCCCTACTTTCTTTTGGTTACTATGCTTTGTTCGACAAGGAAACAATTTTTCATGGTGTTGACTTCTTGTACCACCATATTTTGCATGCTCCATCACCCTTCTAGCACTATTTTGTTTTCTTGACAATGTAGAAGAAGAATTTAATTTAAAGTTTTTTGATCAAATTTGATTATCTCTAGTAATATTTTCATTTTTGTACAACTGAACTATTTATTATGAGTTTTTTTTATTTAAATTTGGAATATAGACCATTATTTTCATATTATTTTATAATAATAATAAATTTACATAGAATTCTACATTGCATTAGAAGGAAGTTGCATAAAATGTCAAAAAAATTAGGAGTTTGAAGCAAAAAATGAAAGAACATGACATAAATTGTAAAATGTAATATTGAATCTCAAATTGTAAGATGCATTCAATTTTTCTTTATGTGTTTTGTGCTTGTCACCTTCATTGATAGTTCAATTGTAATCATTTTCATTTTCATTTTTTCTTTTTGTATTTGTGAACATTACTTCATTTTTGTCAATCTTGCTTAATGGTTATACATAATTAATCACTTATGTTATTAATACCATTAATCACTTTTCCATCTTTGATCTTAATTAGCGATCTTCAAGCATAATCAATCACTTATGTTATTTATACGATATGTAGGTTTATGCAATTATTAATCTAACTAATAATAATTGGAATTAATAAAGTTTGTTCATAAGAATAGTTATGTAACTACACAATCCTCCTTTAAGTGTTGGTAATTTACATTTCGGGTAATACAATTAGTTCATTATTTGTCTCTTATATCTACATTGGGATGAAATTAATCACTTATATTAGTTCATTATTTTTCAAAGGTTTTTTGAAATATTAAAGCCTTTTTATGTCAAAATAAATCACACATGCAATTCTTGTTGTTGTAGAGTACACATTGATTTTTCTAACCATTTTGATGTTTATCTATGTATATGTTTAGATTTTCATACTAAAAACATTTTTTAGGAATGCAGCATAAGGCCTCCAATTAGATCTTCAAGGGATTTCATATCTAGCATTTTATGTGGAAGAGTGGATGGTCAATTTGTTTACAAAAACCCATGCTTGGATGACACACATGTTCATTGTGGCAACTTGCAATGTTTGATAATTTTTCAACAAATGGATAGTAAACATGCAATTGAAAATGAAATAGTGGAATTTAGAAAATATAAGATAGTTTCCTACAGTTTAAAAGATGGGAAAGAAGCAAAAAAGTGTGAATTGGTTAGTGAGAAGATTCTAGTGTATCAGTTTATGGGAATATTTTGTGATCATGTAGTGTATGAGTATGGAAGGCATACACATAGAGCTCGATGGTTGGAATTGTAATTCAAGTTATGCAAGGACATGTTTCCACTTTATACCACCATTTTAGTTGTCGACTTTATAAATAATTACACACTACAACCACATAACCAGCTGAAATAATAATATTAAAACTCCACACAAGTTGCACTATATTTGTGCATATAGAATTCATTCATGCAGGTGATAGTATAGAGGATGATAGGAATATATTGAGGGAGTGTCACTTTTACATTAGTGATGATCACACATATTCTATAGAGTTCGTGCAAGGTTGCTTTCATATTTTCTAGGGTGATTTGGATAGCAAGGGCATACCATTCTGCTAAGATATGGTTATATAATTATACACCACAATCTCTTAGATGTTTTATTGGTTGAGCAAGATGCATAAGATCAATGGTGTTCAACATATGTGGAATTTATCTGAGGACGAGCATGGAAAAGGGGAGCATGATGGTGTAGGAACATGTATTAAAAGAGCCTTAGCACAAGAAGAGTTAAAGTACAAAGATATTCCAAAGTTGACAAATGCAAAAATCTATCGTTGAGTGGTGTAATGCTGCAATGGGTCCAGGTAATGAAGGTGTCTTCAATTCATAGATTTTTTTGGTTGGTAGATGATACTAACATTGCAAAATATGAGGATTGTTTTACATTAACAAGATCAAGTGAGATACATTATTTTAGAAGCTTTAATCTAGGTTCATGGACTATCTGTAAGCAGAAAATGGCATGCTTTTATTCTCCATGTATAGTTCAAGCCTAGAATGAGCATGAGTCAAAGGAGTGAGTTGATGAATGTTTCTTAAGAAGTCTAAGCCTACTTGAGATGTATTGACGCCCGATGACACTACAAATCACAAAGATGGAACATCAGTTGAATTTGATCGAGTATCAAATCTAGTAGAACCAAGTAATATATCTACTTGCATAGTTTTTAAAATTCCTAATTTTATCTTAGTTTGTATTATTTTTGTAATGTTGATTGAATTCATCTATTGGATTCACATATCAATGCAAGGCATGCTTATGCAGTTATTGTAGATGAAGACAATAAAGAGGGAACAAATTATTTATTGTGATATTGTGTTGAGGCTAAAAAGAAATTGGAGGCCCTTGTTATAGATGTAGAAATCATAGAATATCCTATAGGTTCAGTGGTTGTTACTAGAACATGGCTTATAAGGTACCCAATTAAGAATTCTGATATCTAGTTGTTTGAGGACTTTGACATGCATCAAAATATTCTTCATTACTCAAACCTTGTTGGGGCATCCAATGTTAGTTTGGTAAAATACGAGGGGTATACTATTGAAAAAGAACTTTTGGAAGGTTCATGAGTCTGACCATAAGGCAATAATTGACACAATAAAGAGTAGATCAGACCCAGATAGTTCCTTGGATTGATTTGTAAGTATGTACAATGGATTTGTAAAGTCATGCTATTGATCACTTTTCTTGGTTATTAAAATATGTACCATAAAATATGGACCTCCTTGAGGGTATTTATGTTGATGTATTACATGTAAGTACTCGTGCTTCCCCTATCCACTCTCATACACACACTCAATTATTTAAATATACACTCAATTCCTTAAATACACACTCAATTCCTTCTATGTACTCTCTTGTAGACTCCAATGCACTTTATTCTTCAGATCACTAGCCTATTCTACTAGCTCCTCCAAAAATCCTATTGCAACTTTTATCTTTCTCTCTTGAACTTTCTTATCTCTAGACTCCAATGTGGGTGCAATGAGATGGACACCATCATTATGATGTGCTACCATTAACTCATGTTCTAACTACTATGGAAATGGGAAAAGAACATATATTATCAAGTTTCAATTTTTTAAATCGTATTCTTTCATAGATTTATACCTCATCTTCATTCTAACTCAATCTAACACAATCCATATGTTTCATTTTTGAAATTAAGCATGGATAAATTATAAACCTATTTGTGTTTCTATTTTTTCAATGTTTCTTTTGATTTTAATGTATTGTAGTTGATGGTTAGAGTATATTAGTGGTTGAATTTGAACTTAATAGTGTTCTTGAAATATCCAATCATTTTATGGTTTGGTTATTGAGAGAATCTAGACCAATGAATTACACAAATGGAGGTCTATATTAGTTTTCATAACTTGTACTCACAACAACAAATATCTTTTGCTTGGTATAAAGCTCATGTTACCTCTTTGCAACTATGAACATTTTTTCCAATCTCCAAATTGGAGGAATTATAGCACCAATTCTATCCCATATGTTGTAAAGTGGTGAGGTCTAGATCCAATGCCACCCTTTTTGTTGGAAAATCAACCATTAATGAGGCATGTGCACAAGCCCACTACCAAATAGAAAAAAATTATGAGTATTGTACCTTAGACAAACACATACCTCTTTCACCTGCATGAATTCTTAGCAACATCTCGACGAAGATTCACAAGATCCAAGTGATAAAATTTCATTCTATAATTTGGTGAGTGTGGGTTAGGAAGGGGAAATGCGTAGGAAGGTCATGGATGAACAACATAATGAATGAAATGAGGGTCAATTTTTTTATTGCAACTTTTATGTTTGGTGAACGCCAAATTTGACACTCACTAAATTTGACACTCGCCAAATGTGCAATTTGGGTAAAAAATTAAAGTGGTATCTTAATTGTGTTAAAAGTTTGTGCACTCACCCAATCCATTTATTTTTTTATTGTATATTTTGTTGTTACAAAACAACATTGCGTTTACTTTATTTTATTTTATGTTGCTATGTCTACAACATAACAATGTATTTTTATTTATTTATTCATTTTACTTGTTCTGTAGCAACAAAATTTGTATATTTTTTTCTAAGTATAAATTTAACTAGAAGGCTTTTAGAGGGGGTAGCGCCTCCCATATGGGGTTGACCCCTTTTATTTTTATTTTTTATTTTTTACTTTTTTTTATATAATATATTCATTTAGCTTATTAATATGTACCTAGGTTTATTTTATTTAATATTTAATATTTATATAAAAAATAAAAATATAACCTCAAATATATCTTTTTTAATGTGCTCCCAAAATGCCGAAACTCCTTGAAGGTTTCAAGAAAGGGTTTCTCAAGGGATGCAATTGTAAATGATCTAGAGGTTTCTCATGGGGGAGCTATTAGAATGTTGATGCCCCCATATCTTACTGATTCTCCAAATTTTCCTAAGCTTGATGGTGCTTCTATAGGGCACGACGGCCTAGATGGGATCTTTGTGGTGGGGCATATGCAATCTGCTTAGGTCACCCATCTTGCTACTTTTCATGCCACGCCCTTGGTGCAGGCTCGCTCACCAGTCATTGGAAAAAACACTTCTGCCAAGTCTTCTCTTCAAGCCCATGATGGGGGGCCGATGCCAGGATTCGACAAGCCCCCAGGTTTTTGCCCTAGTTCAACTAGGGATCCAAATTTCTACTGCTCAGATTATTCCATGTTGGGTGATCTAATACCTCTTAGTCCTTCTACTTGGTCTCAAGAATTGACAAACTCTAAGCTTGGGGATAACCTGTCATTTAGGGATATGTTGGTTGGTTCAAGCCAAGAGAAAAAAATCAAATTGAATTCTTGGGATAATTGGCCATTGAGGGAAAACTTGGTCTCCAAATATCATGGGGTCTCTAAAAGCTTCCCCAAAACTCTCATCAGAAAGGCATCCTCCTCCCCTGTACTAGTATTTTTAGAGAAGTTGAAAAAGGAGGTCGATGCTGGAGAACAATACTTTGCATCCAATGGTTTGATTGTCTAGTTTAATCATCTATGGCCAAATTAACTAGATCTGCATGAATGGATCTCTTCGGCATGGAAACCCACACTCAAAGGTAATGTAGAGGTTTATCCTTGTGCTCAAGGGTTTTTTATTATGGTGTTTGATTGAATTCAGGATAGGGATGCCATTCTGCATGAGAAATGGTGTTGGGGGCAACGCACACTTCTTCTCAAACCATGGTTTCCAAACTTTAATTCGGCTTCTGCATCTTTTTCTGTGAAACTGGTTTGGATCTACCTTTGGAATCTTCCCTTACAATTTTGGTTTATAGATTGTTTTCAAGCGATTGGGGACTCATTGGGAAGGTTTGTTGCAGTGGATTTAGATATAACTAAATTCACCCACACAACCTTTGCTCACATCCTTGTTGATATTGATGTCACATGTGACCTCCTTGCGGACATTACTTTCAAATTTGTTGATCATAGCTAGACACAACCTCTAGATTATGAAGGATTACCTTTTTGATGTAGGAAGTGTTTTAAAACTGGTCATATAGCCAACTCCTACTCTAGAATCATTAAAAAATTTGATCAACAGTTTCGGTGGAATAATTCTCTACCCCATCATTACTCACTAAAAGCACCATCAAAGTGCTAGTGGAAAAGGTTGAACCTTCTCAACAACCCACTTTTTCTCCAATTTCTGAAGATAGGAAAGGTACAACACATATAGCTTCAAAACCTTGCACAAAAGCATGTTTGGCTCAAAGGAAGCCCCAATAATCAAACATTTTTTCAAAAGTCAAGCCTCAGAATACAACCCTAAATCTAATTGTTGCATCTTCTCCAAAGTGCGACTGGAGTCCACTTTCAAAGAGTCATAGTAGCAATCCACATGTTTCATGTCAACTCATAGAATCCATAGATATGCAAAAGAAGGTGGATGGGGAGGATTGGTAGGAAGTTCAAAATAAGAAAAAAAATTCCTCATGTCAAAACTAAATAGGATCAAAATATATTTGCAATCTCACACCAAATCTAGTGGTTAAATTGTAACTCAGAATGGGCAAATTTGTTGCATTCCCTTGATGCATCACTGCATGCTGGTCATGGCCAACCAATTATGTAATCTTTTAATTTTAATCAATAAAAATTACTCTTATGAATCAAAAAAAATATTTAACATTTATATAGTGTATAAAATATATTATATATTAATATAAAACATAATATATTTTATATTATAATATATATTAGATATGTAATGTGCATATTTCTCAAAGGTGCATATAAATTTAATGTGTATACACATATAATACATATATATCTTTGATAAATTGGATTTATGAATATGTGTGTGTGTGTATGTTCAACTCTTAACTTCTTAAACATGAAGTATGTTTGCTTCCATATGAATAATGTTAGACACATATTAAGATGCATAGAACTTAGTTGCATATGTATTAATATATTGTTCACATAAAACCAATTACTCATTTGAATTTTACTTAAATATAGTTGTCATTGCTCAGATCATTCATTTTCATAGTGATTAATTTTTTAAGGGTTTTAAACAATAGGTTTGGATAATCTATTATTTGATGGGATACAATTAACACAAAATATACTCTTTTCTTTTACATAATTTATAAGGGATCACACCTATTTTATGAAATGAGAACTTGAATCAACATTTTTCCTTCATCAATCACAACAAGATATTCATCTAATAATCTAATCTTATATTTTCCTTTGTTTGTATTTATACAAATCAATATACACATTTACATTATTCAAGTAAATTCATTGAAGATGAGCTTAAGGAGCCCATAGCTCCAACTTTATAACACAAACCTTAAGGAGACAACAAAATATTAACTCCAACATTTTTTCTCTAAAAATTTGTAAAGAATACATACCAAATAATAAGGGCTTTCTATTTTCTTTCTTTCATTGAATAGATATAAAACTCATATCTTTAAGATAATATTGAGAAAAAAATGATTTACATGTCAAAGAACAAGGACTTTCTCTCCACCCAAATATATTGGCATCATGGAGCCTCATGGCTCTTGCTAAACCCTTGAGGAGGAACATTCATATAGATCCAAGATAATGTGGTCTCCACATACACCTCCAAAAGGATTAAAAAATAATATACATCAAAATTGTCCATATCAACTACAAGGCTCACATAGATTTAAGGATACCACTCACACAACTCCCTTTTTCAAAATTTTCTCTAGTCTTAATCAACCATGAACCTGCAAAACAAATCCCTATCTTACAACACAAAAAAGAGTAAAGGGAATAGGGAAAAACTTATCTGTCTAAACCTATGCATCTTGGCCTCCATTTCCATAAGAAAATACTCCTTTCATTTTTCCAACTCTCTTTTTTCCATTACTCAACAAGAATTCTCCAAAAAGAGAAGTGGGTAACAAAATATCCTTCATTCACATCCAAGATATAAGGAAGTTTCAAATTCAAAACATTGGATGGGGAGGTGACACTTGTCACCTTCCCATCCACTTCTCCATAATGGTCTTTTCCTTAATAAAGAGAGGACAAACAATAGGATGCCCCTTCCCCCCCAAGTCTTCACTCATAAATGAGGTATGGGGGTGGGGTTGGTACCCTCAATCCATCTATCCCCATCAACCTCCAAACTCGTCACTCATATTAATGCAGATTTTTGGAGTGGTGAATCGAGTCTTAGGGCTTTTATTGTGTATCCAATTAGCCCCCACCTCAAGGGTATAGACACTAGGGGTCTATTTTTGTATTTAAAACCAAAAAAATGACCAAACCTTGCCCTATAAAGACCCATTTAATGTTCCATCCGAATTTTAAACGTAACTAGGGTCCCCAAATCCTAACCCCACTCACATCACATGAATCACAATTAATTCCCCTCTCAAACACATTTAAACTTGACCCAAAATATTAAAACCCACAACCATAATTACCCTAAATAATGATAAACCATAATTTCCTTTTGTCATTAAAACCCATATACACAATATATGATTTGGTATAGATTCTCCTCCTTTCTCCTATTGACACACTTACTTTCTTGCACAACACAATCCTAAGTTCAGTTAGACCACAATAATAAGTCACATTAGTTGTTAATCAAATCCTCATAACTTTAAGTGTGAACAATTTACCTAGCTAATTACTCATCAAAATATAACATGGCACAACAATCCATCTTAAAATTTCAAGTAATATTCAATAATTTACATGTGCATACACCTTCAATAAATAGAATGATGATGATAAATCATAATTGTTGGATTACTCAAGATAATCACTTGATAATTAATAAGTTATTAAGTCCCTTATTATTAATTTTTTTGGCAAAAGGCTAATAGCCTATATATTATATTAATAATAATAGTAAGTAATTACAAAAGAGCCCAAGAGGGCCTATATACAAAACTATTCAAGAGGGCCTAATTATAAAAGTTCCCAATAGGGCCTAAGTAATTACAAAAGTGCTCGATCTTTGAAAGTCTGGTATGAGAAGCCCGTCATGACATTAGACCTGTTGGGAGTTGGGAGCCTCAAATCCTTCATACCATTTCCATGAAATGCATGTTAGAACTTATGAAGCATGACTAAACATCGAAACCCAAAAAAACTAGCTTTGCATTCACCTTGTCGGTGGTCGGGGTTCATGCGTCCAACTTACTAGCTACCATTTTCATGTAGAGCTTAAGCCTCATCACCAAGTCACAAAACCTTCTTACTGCTTCCCATTTCGAGGGTCGGGGATCGGGGATCCCTCATACCCTTTACATCATTTAATCATTGTTGACCAAAAATCATAAAAAAAAATCAACACCATCATTCAGTGGGATGGTTGGAAGCTTCCATCTTTCCTTTCGGATGTCAGGGATCCAGGATCCCTTGTCCTTCATACCAAATTGATGAACATAACGCTGAGCAGTGAAGAGCAAAATCCTTTCACAGGTCAGGGTTCAGGTTTTCTCAACACTCGATACTGTAGACTTCACAAGTAAAGGTTATAATGAAGATCCAAAGTCCAAATGCCAAAAACCTTCAAACTTCCTAAGTCTTTTTCAAATGCATTTGGTAAGTGATAAGCCTGACAAACGATGCCTGATTCTTACTGAAATCAACTAAGGAATTCAGTAAGCCATAAGCCTGAAGCCCAAACTTCAAAACTTGCTAACTTATATTTGGCTAAGTATTTTATGCCTCTTCTGTATGATATTGTATAGATCTTCTTTTGTTCACTTAAGCTAAACTTAGGAGCTTTTTTTTCATTATTAGTTTGGAATAAAGTTAGGACAAGTTGTCTCATTGCAGGAGATTAGAACACTTGTCACTATCTTTCCAAATCCTCATCTAGGATTTGCTTGTGAATGATTTTATAAATCTTGCACATTCATTTGTAACAATTATCTAGGTTATTTGCATCAATTCAATTCTTAGGTTATTGAGAACAATCTAGCTTTTGATCTTCTCTATTGTGATAGGTAATTGCTTGTAGGTGTTTCATGGGAGCTGTGGGTTGAATCATCAATACATGTTATCAGAGTTAGATCTACAACCCCCTATTCAATTTCTGAACAAATCAAGCCTTGAGAATTTTTCTAGTGCATCCTAGAATAAAATCAACCTCACCATCGCAATCAAGAGGCTGAAGAGATGAATTTTGACATAAAATTTCACTAATTTTGGATCAGGAGCAGAAAAAGATTTTTTTTTAGTAGCACAGATTTTTGTACAAAAATTCGTACGTTCATATAGATCCATATGACCCCTATTGCCAAAATTCTTCTTGGCACCTGTGCAGGTACATTGGGTTTAAAAAATATATCTCTATTTTTTTAATTTTTTGCAAAAAAATTTAAAATAGTTTTGAAGAAAAAAACCAGCAAAAAAATAAAAAAAGCTTCAATTTTTTTGAAAAATGTATAGGGGCAGATTTTTTTGTTTTGATTACTATGCAAGGGTACTGCGCACTATGCTCTATTCTATCACATCAGGTGACATACCACCCACAGTAAGCCCCCTTACCTTACCGTTTGCACTTAACAATCGGTGACCTATTCACAATTCCAACCAACAATAATAAATTCGGTAGCTAAAAAAAGGAATCAACAGCTAAAAAAGGAATCAAAATCTAAAGATTCCCTGATAGAATATTCTAGTTGAAATTTTTCAAACCTTGACGACTTGAAAATTTTACTGACAGATAGTTTTTTTGAAAAGAAAGGGAATATTTTAGGAATATTCGTGGATGGCCAGATGGCCGTCAAATTCACCACAATGACTTGCAAACATTAGCAACCTTTTTTCCCTCATTTGCGTAAAAGAGTAGCTTTTAGTCAATCAAGCATATCTTGAGCATACAGTGTCCAATTTTCAAAAACTTTGTATTATCGGAAAGTTGGTTTTGAGCCTAATCTAGTGGTGCAAGTATTTTTCCAAAATTTGCTCTCTGATTTATTTTATAGGCCTCTGATGTCATACCTAGTTGTTTTCACTCCAAAGGTAATAAATTTTTCCTCGGTAATCATTTTTCATGATTTAAGTAGCATCATAAAGATGATTTAGTCCTCTACATAGATCTCGATCCTATTTTTCTAGAAACTTAACTAGGTATTTATTATTTCAATTAGATCTTAGATCTTCCTTTTTTGGTTATTTTCTTAGCAAACATGTAATCAAGTCAAATTTTTTTGGATTCAAAGGGGGGATTTTTTTGCATTGAGGGGGTCTATACTAGTACATCAGTTCATTAGAGTATTCTTTCATCATGGATATAACACATATTGCTCTACTTACTCCATACAACTATTATAGTTGGAAGTCCCAAATTGAGATAAATCTAAAGAAAGTAGGGCTACATAGGGTTACCATGGGTACAAAACTTGATTCTATAGGTGTTGTTGAGAAGAGAAAGTGGTTTAATACAAGTGATGAAGATTTTGGAACATTATGCATGTCTATGTCTTCTGATCTTCTCTTTCATGTTGAATCTTGCATCACACCCAATTAGATTTGGACTCAATTAGAGTCCTTGTTTGGTAAGTAAGATACTATGAGAGGATTTTAGTTGGAGAATGAGCTTATCAGTTTGGATCCTTGAGATTTTGATAGCATTCAGGACTTCACCAAACTCAATTCTCTTAGATTACAATTGAAACAGTGTGGTAATGAGAAGAATGACACTCAGTTGATTCTTTCTATCCTTTCCAAGCTTGGTCTTGATTATTCTATCTTTGTTTCTACCTTTTATGCCATGAAAGATGCACTTGGTACTAGATTCACTATGCCTTCAATTGATGATTTTGCTACATTAATACTTGGGAGTAGAAAAAGTTGGTACAGATGGGCTCATTGAAATCTCCAACATCAAAGGTGTTGAGAAGTTGTTGAAGATGTTTTAACATTGTTGTCATTGATTTCAAAACCTTGGATCTGGAAGGATGTGCTCTGGATGATGAACAAACTTAATCTATCCTATCATATGCTATGATGTCACATAGTGTGGATACTATCCTTGATCCAGATATGGTAGTAAATCTTTTTGGGACATCTGTTGAATTCAGTTAATACAATATTTTGATGTTGGCTATTGTGCTCAAAGCTTACTCTGGGTAACCTTGCTATCCAAAACTTCATATAGCATGTTGCAAGGTTTTGTATGTCAAATTATGGTTCTCCGGTTGAAACTGAAATTGATGATAATCAATATTTG